>JANVCC010000040.1:8378248-8398860 GCA_025345505.1 Todiramphus chloris collaris
GTGGGCAGCATCTAGCAGGAGCAGAGTGTGCGGTGGGCAGCATCTAGCAGGAGCAGGGTGTGTGGTGGGCAGCATCTAGCAGGAGCAGGGTGTGCGGTGGGCAGCAGGGATGCCCAGGGCAGTGTCCCCCGCAGGCTGGTGGCAAGGCTCCCCCCTGTGGGATGTCCCTGCACCGCACACCCGGCCCAGCCTGTCCCATCCATGCAGGACCACCGGCCACCCAAGTGCCCCTAGGCTGGGTGGGTGGGTGTGTATTGCAAACTGTCCCCCAGCTGAGTAGCTCAAGGGCAGCTGGGATAAAAGGTTCCCAGTGATCCCACCGCCCAGGAGAATCTCTGTTGGTTTTTTGATGCTTGTTGCTCAGGTTGGCTGGCCATCCCTGGGTTTTTCAAGCTGTACTGAGAAAAAAGTAAATATGTATATACTGTCTCTGTGATTCATCTGGCCATGCTTGGAGCAACAAGGAGCCGTATTTTAGCAGGATGTCCAGACAGGAAAGCTTGTCTGCATATAACTATTGGGAAATAATGGAGACTGAGTTTAGGGACTCTGTGTTGCACTGGATTTCTGCTGCCTGTGTGAACGGGCGGGAGGCTGCCCAGGCACCTCTTGCACACAAAGGTGGTTGGGATCACAGCTCCTGGTTCACACGTGGTGAAACTGAAGTGTAATGAGATTATGAGACTTGCTCAAGGGGAGAGGCCCAGAGCAGTTTTCCTAATTCCTCCCTGGCAGACTGCCTTGTTTAAATCCCCCCTGCTGTGGTCTGCATTATTAATGTATATTAACCATGGGGTAAACTGTGTGCTGCTGGTCCTGAGCACTGGCAGGCACTGAGTGTCTGCAGGGAAACCCAGCCCTGCTCCCACTGGTGTTTGGGTTCCTACCTGGCTTGTGCAGGAGTTAGCAGTGCTTGGCAGTTAGTCTCGAGGCTCAAGAAACTGCATTTCCAAGGGGTCTGATTGTGGCACCATCCCCTGAAGCAGGACCCCTCCCCAGGAACCCAGTGCACGCTGATGCAGAGACTGAAGTCACTGTCGGCTGTTGCCAGTCAGGGCATTACCCCAGTGTTACAGAGAGAAACAGCAGCCTTGCCATTTGAGCATGGCTCTGGGATTTACATTTTTTAGCCCATTCTGAAAACTGAGTGCTCTTTTAGATCAAGCTCTTTTATTTCCACCTCAGATGTGCACCATGGAATGCTTCAGACATGAAGTTTAGAAAAGCAGGTAAATTAAAGCTTTATTAGTCCTTTGTACAGCTAGAAAATAAATGAAGCTGAGATCAGTGCCGTGAGGAGCCAACACTCACGTTGAGGCAGCTCCCGTTTGAAATAGTCTTCTATTATCTACTGAGAACAGGGAGGCAGATTCCCACGGCTGATAGACCCATGATGGAGTCCTGACATTTCCAACACCTTGGGTGTTTATGGAGCACATTAAAAAAGAAGTAAAATTAAATTTGAGCCCTGGCCATGTGCATTGCGCTTGGGATGTTAAAGTAGCCCGATAATAAACTGGTGACAAAGGTATGTTAAAACAGACACGCGGTGCTTTTCAGCTGGGTGCATTAGAAGAGGTGATGCCAGTGTGGACCCAAGCGGGGTGGCACACCCGAGAAGGAGCACCGTGCTGTGCCATGCCGTGCCATTCCATGCTGTGTTGTGCTGCCCTGGGGCTGCCCTGTGGAGGGGGGATGTCTGCACAGGATCATGTTTACTGTATGGTCACAGCAAATCCCCACTTGCTCATGCTGGGAGTGGTTTCCTCCAGGTTTTCCCTGCTCTGAAGAATCAGTAGAGCAAAAACCTCCTTTTGCTACATGACCAAGATATGGGGAGCACTGGGTGGACAAGAGCAATTCTCCAGTGGTGCCCACAGCTTTCCCATGCCCAGGGTAGTATCATTTTAGCTGCCCCTATCTCAGTCTGGCTTGATGTCACCACAATCATTAATTAGCATTACTGAGGATGTCCACCGGTGTAGAACTGCAGCTGGCACAAAAGTTGTTTGCTGTCTTCTCCCTCTGAATACCCTCACTTCTTGCCACCCTTGCCAGTACCAGGTGAGGTCTGTGCCAGAGCTGATGCCACAGAACGATGGTTGATGACCAGAGCTGGCACAAAGCAGTGCCAGGGGCTTGGGTTACCTAGCTCCCACTGAAATAGGAGCCTGGACAGGACAGAACTAAAATGGTACAAGTCAGGAGGAGCAGGGGGGACACTGGAGCTATTATAAAGCCATTATGGAGCTATTACAGCACTATTAGCTATTGCTACTCCTGCTCCCTGGAGAGAAGGGTCCCAGGAGTGAGGCTGCTCCCCCAGGGTATCCCTGCTGCCTCCATCTCCTGCCCTGGGCCTCAGCCCCAAAAGCTCAGCCTTCACCCAAGGCACCTCACGGCTGATTTCTTCATTGCTAAATGAAATGTGTGATATAGGACATGCACATGTGTTGCTTTAACAATCTGAAGTGGTGTTTCTGGTGCTAGCAGGGATGGGGAGACCAGGCATGGTCAGGCGTGACCTGGGCTAGCTCCCATGATAAAACAGAAAAATAAAAACTCATTTATTCTCTCTGAGGAGTAGAATTATTTCCAGCATCCTGAGAAAACAAAGCAGATCAAGAGGGATTATTTTCCCCAAACAAGATGCTGTTTGAAAACACCCACTTGGAGTCACACATCATTTTTTTTCTCCCTGCTTGTTGCAGCTTTGCCAAATCCAAACATTTTGATGCTGACTTTGCCTCTGAATTCATGAGACCAACTTAAAATTCCTGAGATTACGGTTTTATTTTGAAAAATCTCATTCTTTACATTCAGTGCCTACTGCTGGAGCCCTAAAAGACCTTATTTTCACGTGTCTCTGACCACAGTGGCTAGAAACCCCCTTCTGCTCCCCTCTGTACCTTCTTTTTTCCTGATTCCCCACCAATTGAATGAGTTCTGGAGCCGGGCCTCAAAGCAAACACGAAGGGAGATTTGCAACTGATGGTAGGAGTTGTCAAGAGCTGTTGTCAGCACAGCGTACAAGATGTGCGGGAGCCATCCCCAGCAACTGTTCCTTCCCAAGCCAGCTCTTCTGACAAGACAGAACACACATGGAGCCGCCTTTCCCAGCACAGATACCCGCCACAGAAGATGAAACGAGAGCTTACCCTGCTGTCAGTTTGAGCGGCGTTGGGTTTGAGCTGGAGAAACACCCCCGCACACGCACACACCTGCTCCTACACACTCTGGCTCAGCCCCAACCGTCCCTGTGCTGCGTTTCACATTCAAGGCTGAGCAGGTTTGGCTGCCGGGACACGTCTCGGTGCCCAGGACTGGGCTGGGACGGCCGGAGCTCGTCGGGGACCCACGGACCCGCTGGGTGGGAGCAGGTGGAGCGGGCAAGGCCAGCTGCCTGGGCTCCGGGAGGACACAGCAGCTTTGTTTGCCTGTGCGCGGTGTGGGAGGCTCCCCCAGCTTGGCACCAGAAGGTTAGTGCTTTTAAAAAGGCTATTGTTTTCATCCTGTGTTTTTGGAAAAACAAGGAGGGAGCCAGGCAGAGGCATGAGATTCACCCTGGCTGCTTCTGCCTTGAGTTTCTGCTGCCGTGGGCACCTCCTCAACTGCATTCCCAGCTCCCTGACCTCCTCTTTCCCACGCAGCCGCAGCTCAGAACCACCCTGATCCCACTGAGCTTATGTTCCCTTGTGTCTTCTCCTTGTTTCCTTCCCTGTTGTTCAGTCAGCAGGAGAGGTCTCTGCTGTGTGAGGAGCACCACTGTCAGCAGAGCAGAAACAAAGGTGTTTCCCCAAAGCCAAGACTTCTCCAGCCTTGGCCTTGCAAGGGCATCTCAGCTTTTGTTGTGGTAAACCAGTGACCCGGCCAAAGCCAATTGCCCTCATCACTACAGAGCTGGACCTAAAGATTCGCTATGAGTTGCCTTAGCAACCATAGGGCTAATGACCCAAATAAGAGAGAACACCCAAAAATATTGGGAAACCTCCCCACATATGCTTTGGGACTTGGTCTGTGGTATCTGAACTGGGGTTAGCAGGACCTCTGGGCTCCAAGATGGAACACACAGGTGCTCTTTTCTTAGGGGAGCTAGGTTCAGGGTTTGTTCTCTGTGTTTTTCATTGTTATCAAATACCTGCCTAACAAGACTTATCAAATCAACTGACTTCTGTATAATAACAAGAGGAATGCACATTTCCTCTGCTCAGCCAGGGCTCACTGTGACTGCACAGAGCAATTAGAGATGAGTCACAGGGGCAGGTGGACTTGGCCAGGATCCCAGGAGGGCTGGTCCTGTCCCTGGGATGCACAGGGTGAGACTGGCTTCATGGTGATGCCAAGAAAGCGGGTGTTTAACTGCAGAGAATGATTTTGTTGCTGTAACTGGATGGGCACGGAAGGTGTTTTTCCTTTGGAGGAGTTGCAAGGTAACACCTTGTTATGTAAAGGATCCAAACAGCAAAGGGTTGTTGCTAATTGGCAAAAATATTTAAGATTCCCACCTGGAGCTGGTTGGGTTTGCTGAGGAAGTTGTCTGCAGCTCAGCTCCCCATCAGCATGGAGGCTGGAGAAGGACTGTAGCTCCTGGAGTGGGTGGCTCTTGGTGAACCTCAGCACTGGAGGATGTTCTTACAGGGAGTGAAGGTCAGGAGCAGGTTAACACCCTGAAGATGTTTCCTAAGTTTGGGCAAGATGTTTAGTTTGGTTGTTTTGGCTTTTGTTCTAGTTGCCTTCTCATCTCAGGAGCAAATATTTTCTTATTATAATGACTAGAATGATGAAAATTCACTGCCTTGGGTTTAACGGATGAGCGGCTTCCTGGTCTGTGTGCCCAGCTTGCCCCACAGATAAGGGCTGTAATGTTCATTGGTTAAGATAGCAGGGAGCCAAACCTGTCCCTGTTCTTGACAAATTTTAATCTCATGATACAGTTCTGGGGCTGAAGCAGTTTCAGACAGCAGCAGAGAGGGACGCTTCTCAAACTGAGGTACTGTAATTACATGTCTTTTAACTTTAAGCCTCTCTTAAGTGCTAATGGTGAGAGAAACAGTCTCCAAACCCTGGTGTAAAGCTGTGTTCCATCTGGGACAGGTGGGTGAAAGGTGGGAAGATCCGGCCTTTAACCTTGAGGAGTTTTCCCCAGTGTGCAGCTGCTGTGTACTCTGCTGCAGCTCAGCAGCCTTTGGAGCCAGCTCCACGGGTGGGGAGTTTGGCTAAACTGTGTCTCATGTATTCAGCCTGCTCTCTGGGGTGAGATATACAAAGAAAAGGGATGATGCTTTGGGTTTATGGAGTCAAGCTTGAAATGCAAACGGCTAAGTCGGGAGGAGGTTTCTGGGGGCAGAGTGAGCCCTGCTGCGGCACCAGGAGCAGCTCTGAGCCAGGTGCTTGGGCAGACTTGGTATCTCCAGAGCCGTAGACAGTGCTCCGTTCTCACACCACTCCTTAGAGTCATGCTGCTAATCCTTTGTATCTGTGCAAACATGAGAGATTATGTCTGTTGTTTTCTTGGTGAGGCCAGACCTTTCTTCCCTTCCTCCTGCTTGAGGACACAGCCCAGACCTTGAATTTCTGGGTGAAACTGGGGGCACGGACACCAGCCATCGGCTCAGTTGTGCCAGAGAGGTTTTTGGTGATTTACAGCGTATTGTTCTGAGTGAGTTGGCAGATGCTTTGAACTGGCAGAGAAGCAGAGAGACCATGTGGAACAAAGTGCTGTCTCCTGGCAAAACCAAGAAGAAAGCCTAATCTGTGGGTTTACCAGCTGAGTCAAATACGATGCTTAGAAGTCACCCTGCAGAACAGTAATGCGTAATATGGTTAAATGGTATTAGCTGGATGATTTTCTGGTAAGTGTTGTTGGTCTAAGTCCTGTCTCGGAATGCTTTGTCCTCAAAGTAGATATTTAAATAATGTCAAAGGCTCTTTGACCTTGAAGTGTGCAGGAGTGAGGGGAGGACATGAGTCACAAAGAAAATATCACCATTTTCCTTGTTGTACAACCTTTACATTCTTCACCCTTTAAATAAAAATGAGTATTAATAAATCTAGTAGACCCTAAAAAGTCCCTTTTTAGAGTCAGGTGTGAAGGGAAATGAGGTCCTCAAAGGAGAATATGCCATAAAACTTGGTCATGAAAAGAAAACAGCAGCGATGTTGAACTGATGAGTAGTGGCAGAAACTGGAGTCTTGGCCGTTTGAATACCACTGACATCAGTGAAGCTCTAACTGAAATCACTAGTCCCTGCTTGCTGTCTGTTTTCCCTTGGTCTCTTGGCCACCTCTGTTTACTTTTCTTTGCCACTGAAAGTCACTGAAGCTCCATGGACAGCAGTTTATCTTCCCAGAGTAAGCACTTCTTTTTCTAACATGATTGCAAATTAATTCCAAAGATAACACGATAGCATGTAATAGATAGTCCCCTGAGCTGGGGTACCAGGATCTATTTTTGCTGAGCCCTCTGCAGACCAGTGAGGATGTTATTGCACCACTAGTAATGGTGATTTTGGGAGTCCTTGCTTGTTTTGAAGGCTTGTGTCCTACACCCCTGTGCTTCCAAAGGTGTCTCTCTCATCCCAGAAAATCAGTGCAATAATACATTTTCTTTCCTTTTCCTACCTTCTCACATTCCTATAATGCCTAATATCAGGTATTAGGCCAAGGGCTATGTGTGCTGCAGCTATCCCAAGGCTGATTGGATCTTGTCAGGTAAAGAGAGAAAAAAACTGTGTAGAGGGTGCTGCAGCCCTTCTCCCATCTGGGATGTTAACTTGAGTATTTCCTCATTCCAGCCATCAATTTTTCATGGAAGTTTTAAGCAGGTGCTTGTCTCTGAGACCTCTAACCTACTGTTGGACAGGACTGAAGCAGGCCAGCAACTTCCCATCTTATTTGTGCCTGCTGCCCTGAAATGCTCTTTTGAGTGACACAGGAAAAAGAAGTGAAGTCTTTGGGCTTCTACGAAGGCAGCTGGGGGCTCTGGGAGTCTGCAGAACATGGAGAAGGGCTGTGTGCTGGCCAGGGGCACCTGTGAGTGCCTGGGACAACTCTTTCCACCCTGGCCATGCTCTCTAGGTTCTGTGTCAATGCAAACAAAGTGAGGAGGATGCTAGTAAATGTAGCAGTGTAAACCCTATTTTTTGCAAGACTCAAAGCCAGATGATTGGAAGAAGTCTGTTTATTGTGAGGTTTAGGAAAACATGTTGTTGTTCAAATTGTCTTTTTTGGGTTTTTTTTTTGGCAAGTAATGGGGTTGATACAGAACTTGGAAATACAGTCTTAAGAATACAAACACAAATACATAGTATCTTGTTCAACAAACACAAACCAAAATTCTTCCCCAGGGAACGTTAAATAAGGAAATATTTGCTAAAACAAAGGGGCAACAAACATGGGGGCAGGGTGGGTTGGGGGGAGACAACAAAGCAAAACAACCCAACTTGTAAGCCAAAACCCCACTGAAGAAGCAGCAGTGACATCTTCAATTTTCCACTCAGGCTGTACTTTCACTTTGCTTTTCCTGTTCAATAGCTGCCAGAAAAACAGGAAACAAAAACATAATAAATATCTTAATGATTCTGCATGACACAGATTTCTGTGGTCATTCTTAAAGCCAAGGGATGGCAAGTCCCTGCTTGCTTTCTTTGGCCACCCTGGAAATGCCAACTCAACCCCATGTCTATGTAGCTTGTAGGGTGCAGTTCGGGATGTGTAAACATCCTCTTGTATTTACAGCTTTAGCATCAGTAGGGGGTAATAAACGAGGAAAAAACCAGGCATCTTATGTCAAGGGACAGTATGTCTCCGTGGCTGTCAGTACTGACACATCCAAAAAGATTAGAGATCCTCTTCTGAAGGAAACCACTCACAAAGTCTGGTCCAAATGCAGAGAAATGCCATTTTCACATCCAAAGTTGAATGTGAATCTCAGCTCTCCTCTGGCTGCCTGTGCACAGTACATGTACAGAATACCCCGTGTGAGAAAAGCTCAGGGTGCTTTGCTAACGAAGATTGCCTGTTCGATAAGGATGATGAGGAGTTTCTCTTTCAGCCTTGTTCCCAGAGAAGGTGCCTGGAGCTTTCCTGGTTGGGGCTGACAGCAGGTACCAGTGGGGGGCAGCAGCTCATCTGCCTGATAACATGCTAAATCCAGAGCCCAGGCACCTTCTGGGGATGCTGCCAGGGATGCTCAAGAGTTCTCCTGTCAGTTTGTGCCTCCAAAGAGGTTGGTAACATGGGAATTACAAACAATTTGATCCTGTTACCTGCAACCAGCAGAAAAAAAATGGTCTTGCTTTTAGCAGGAGCAAAAGCAATCTCATCAGAGAGGATTTTTCAGACAAAATGCACCATCAGTTATAACTACTCATATCCTTAGAAGCCCAGCATAGAGTACAAGTCTTAGTATTATCCCCAGGTAAAGTCAGGGATGAGTTTGAGCCCGTAATCCTACGATTAGTATTCATTTTGCATATGAACTGCAACACAGATTTTTGTCCTTGCTACTTGTAGTTCAAATAGCCTCATAAGCACTTACTTTCTTTAGTGGGCAATGGATTTTTCTCTCTGGTTTCAGTCTTCTTCAGCTTGGTCTTGTCAAATGTTTCAATTTCTGCAAAATCTGGTTTGTCGGACATGATGGGTCCTGACAAAGAAAGGAAAAACACACCCGTGGCTTCATTAGCTAGTGCTGTGATATCAGCCATCTGCAAAGCGCTGTCTGCTTGAAAGAAAAAAATGTGAAAATACCATGAAAATGTTTATTCAAAAAACCCCCCACAAATCTAACACCTCAATCTGGGACCTCTCCCTGAGTCTTGGCTCTTTCAGAGCAATAGAAGAAAGGCATAATTAGAATTTTATCTAGAATTCTCAGACAAGATTTCTAAAAATCATATTTTACACATGGAAACAAGAATATGCCAGTAAAGACAATGTATTAATTGCTAATAATCCATAGTGCCTCCTGATATAAATGCTAATTTTTTCAAGAAATGCTGCTAACCAGAAAGTCTACAATAAACCTCAAATCCAATATGAACAGAGAGCTTCAGTTATGATTTTGTTTTAATTAAGAGGATTTTTCTTTAATTCTGAGCACCCTGTCCTGAGTGCATACATACCCCCGTATCTGGATGAGCTTCTGTGGACACTTGTGCTTAACAATAGAAGACCGGTTCACCCAGCCCTTTGTTTGCTCTCACACTCAATATCCCAGTTACAGGTTCAGTAGGTTTGATTATACTCCATTCTAAAAGAAATCCACAAAGCACACTGGCATTCAACGCTAACCCTGTTCAAACTTCCCTAATCCTATTCCTGTTTTGAAGAGAAATTCCAGTTAAAAATTCAGCCTGGGCATTATTCCCCTGATTTTAGTGGAGTTTCCCATCAAGGAGAGGTTTGGCCCGGAGATGGCTGATACAATTACATTTTTTTCCTTCCTGAAGACAATCAGATTTCATTGCTATCTGCACTGAGACAACAGAAGTAAATATTCACAGGAAAAAAAAAAAAAAAGAAATAAAATGAAAAGCTACTAAAACCACATGTCATTACCGTCTGGCTGCTTTCTCCTCAGCTGCTTGGTGGCCGTCTGAGGCAGTGTGAGTTGAAAAAGGTCAGGGTAATCCCTCCTCTCCTCCCCCCGCCCAAGCCCATTGCTATTAATATTGATTAGTTCAGTGCTGGGATTGCTCAGCGTTTAGGGAAAGGATGGATTGATCGCTGCTGCAGAAAGTGCACAAGGGAGGGAAATGGGAAAACCAACACAGAAAACTGCCAAAATATGTCTTGATTGTTTGTTTAATTTCTTTTTTTTCCCCCTCATTTACAAAGACAATAATACTGAAGTTTTCCTTTCTGCCCTTCTTTTACAGTGCAGTGGTTTGGAGTTAAGGTGAGGTTTGGAGTTCATTTCAGGGCTGGTGCTGCAGTTTGTGGGGAGTTTTTAGACAAATTCATGCCTGGGGATCATACCCTACCCGCCCAGGCTGGCAGAAGCACATGCTGAGGGCTCTAAGCACAGACATGGTACAACTGTGGCAATCGACGGCCAAATCCTGAGCTAGGCATGGCCTGAGCACCACACTGGCATCCAGGAACATGTCCTGAAAGGAAGAACCATGAATCTTTCATTTACTCCCATTTTGGTGGCCACCGACCAACTTACTTGAGCCCTGGGTCCTTCTGTGGGAGCCACAGGTCCTTCTGTTGGCATAATAGGGTTAGGTAGAGTGTGTTTCAGGGATATGGGTGTGTAGAAAATGGTTTTAATGTGTTTAAATGTGTTTTAAGGACCTCTTCTTCCTATGTTTGTTTAAATTGAAATAACGAACAGGTTTGTGATTGGACAAGATGATCTTAAAGGTCTTTTCCAACATAAATGTTTCTATGAAATGGGGAAAAAAAAAATGTTTTCACTCATCGGTCTTCATAAACAGTGATTCCTCTCCATCCAGTGATTCTTTCCTTTATCCATCCTGTTTTCCGTATCTCCAGAGAATGCAGGGGTTGCTGCCTGCCCTGGCAAGCACCAGGCCAGAAGCACTTTTTCTCCGTAGCCATGTCTGTGGTACTTGAGGTAAACAAGAATGGAGCACCATAGTGGGGGGTAAACCCACATAACACTGCTCAGCTGGAGCTCCAGAGAGATGGTTTGGGTCCCACTGAGCTCAGCCCTGTGCAAACCTGTCTGTGCTGCTTCTGGACCTAAGACTGTCCCGACAGCAATGTAGCTACATTTCTGTTATGGTGAAAGCCCTGCTGACTTGTGCAGGTTGGCTCAGTTGCCTCTGCATCTTCACTGACTGTCCATGAAAAATTAATATCTGTGCGTACCAGTTGTATTTAGCACCAGGACTCATTCCCTTGCTTCCATCCCATTAGTTCAACTGGTTGTCAAAAATAGAAAGCTGTGTTCTTGACTGAAACCCGCTGGGAATAAGCAGGAAGGCAGCCGCTGGGTGAATATTCGGTGTCAGCCGTAGCTGAGATTTGGCACAGAACAGTCTTAGTGCCTGTTTAAAAAGAGAGCATTAACCTCTTCTTGTTAGGCTGGACTCTAGATTTAGAAGATCAGAAAAGACTTTAAAACACAGCCTAAATGATTCATGAATTCGGGCAGTTTATGAGTTTCAGTTTTTTTAAATATCTGTCCATTTTTGCAAGTGACAACTAGAATTATTCTTCTTAAGAGAGAATCCAAGGGCAAAACTTTTTAAACTTTTAGACTGGCACAAATTCTCTCAGATGCAGAGAGCAAATGAAGTGTTCAGGGCAGCAATGAGAAGAATCTTACTTCTGGCTTTTTATGTACAATTACAGGCTGATGTAAAGTCCAATGTACAGTTGTGGGTTCAACCTCCACCATCCACAGCAGACCTCAGGCTTTTCTAAACATGCTAAGGCAGGGCAGGCATGTTCACCACCCCCATTTTAATTGCCTGATTTATTGCAGACTTAGTATTAAAAACAGTCTGGGATACATCGTTTGGGTTTTCCAGCTGAAGATGGACAGGTTTGTAATTGATACTGGGTCAGGTTTCTCAGGAGGGTGCAACAGCATTAGCCCATACAACGTAACGATGGGAAATTCTGCGTTCTCACTCTCAGCCGAAATCAGTAGATACTCATCTTCATAACGAACATCTTGACCATTGCATAAAGCACCTGTCAAGAGTCTGTAGCTTGTAAGTTCAGTAGTGTGGTCAAACACAGCTCATGCAGGATTCAATCTTCATGTTTACATACTGTGGGCAGGATGGACAGCTGTGTATAGTTTTCATAGGGAAAGTTTGGAGTTTGGCCTGAGGATATTGCACAGTGCATTGAGCCTGGTCACGAAAGGGAAGGATGGGTAGGTAATATTGTACTCAGGTGCCTTTTACTTTTGCTGGTAACTGAGGTATTCTTTCTGTATAAGCAGCAAAGGGGTTATTTGACAGGTTTTTGATGGCAGGATTTCAGAGTTGCCACCTTCAGTAAGAGGACCATGGCAGTTACCTGGCTTAGGGATGACTGTGGTAGCAATGAACTTCAGCAGTCTCTGAGGTGCACAGGGGCAGATGAATTGATCCAGTATACAGAAGTGAGAAAAACCATCAAGCCAACAGAGCAAGCAAATGATAGGATTTTTGCAGATCCTGTACACATAAAGCACGTAAAGTCATGTTGGTATGGCGATGTCTAAAAAGCTGCCTCAGATACAATGGAAATTGTATTTTATTTCAATCTGCTGTCAAAGGATGAAGGGCTGAGTCAAACCTGCCAGGACTGACACCTCTGATACCAGTGATTCACCCACCACAGACAGCATTAAACCATGCCTGGCAGCGCAAGCTACCAAGTGTCTGTCAGACACCCACAGAGAAACAGGGGAAAACAAATACTTGCTACCAGGATGCAGTAAGAGGTGAGAGGAAATGTTTAAAGAGAGCTCAAATGCAAAGGAAAATTCAGAGGAGAGTCTGAAGAGTGAGGCTGAGAGGTTTGAAGCCTTTTGCCACTCAGCTTTTTCCCTTGCCTGTTGTCACGTGGAAGCAGCAAGTCCAGCCTGTGTGGGGCTGGGGCTGCAGGGACATGTATCTATCTATCCATCTATCTATCCATCTATCTATCCATCTATCTATCCATCTATCTATCTATAAGGGCTATAGCCTTTCATGGCTGGGGGGATGCTGTGCTCATGTTTGGCACCAGAGATGCTCTGGAAATGCTAGTCTCATGGGGACTAGGTGGGCAACTGCAAGAAGCGGTTTCTTTCTCTTTGATGCAACAGTAGGACTCAGCTCACATCTATTCCTGTAGGGAGCTGAGGAGAGACAAAGCACCCTAACACGAGCAGCCGCTTAGGGGAACAGACGCTCGAGCAGATCAGTGTCTGTAGCTGAGCCAATAAGCTGACACGACTGATTTTATAATCACATTAGTGCTGTCTCGAAATAACACACCCACTCAAATATAACAGTGATTTCATTTTCAAAATGTTGTGGTATTTTTGGTGCTAAAGGTAGGGGATTAATTTTTCAAGGTCAAAAGCCGGGCTGGAATCTGCAAGCACCCTAATTCCTTTAGGTCCCTATGAGCATTGAGCACCTTCCAGAAAGGTAGCAGGATTGGGCCTGTTATAAGCTATCCTTAGAAGATTTCCCGTCCTTAGGGGAACAGAAATAAAAAAAAAAAAGAGAGACTACAGCTTCACTGAAAGGGCTTTCTTAGTTCTCTTTGTGCCTTTTGTTCCATCTTGCTGCCAAAAAAAATATCCATGTTTGGGAACGGAGACAGGTTCCCAGGCTAAGAGACAATGAATCCTGGGGGTGTAAGGAAGGCAATGATCTCTCTTTGGCAGGGTGGCTGCTTTAGTGCTGAGCTGCTAGTGTGTACATACTCAATACTTGTCTTCTGTATGTTTTATCATTACCTGAGGCGTTTCGTTTTCCTTATCGAGACTGTTGAACCTTATGGGTGGTTGTGTACAGAAGATGAGGGGAGAGGTGAGGCTGTAGATAGTCCTGCTTGGGCTATTTTTTCCAACCTCATGTTTTCCAAATAGCTCTGGAGTCTATACTAGGAGTCCCACTGCAGCAAAGAGCAAGAAAACACAAGCTGGTGGGAGTAGAAGTTTCCTCTGTCCCTCTTTTTTGGTCTTATAAAACTCGGTATGGGGGTAAATTTTTAAAAGTTTAACCAGATGGAGATTCTTGCAACAGAACTTTATCAAGAACTGACCCAAAAGTGTGTCTACAGCATAAAGTACTTGACTTCAGACAGGTCTTTTCTAGCAAAATGCAGTGACACGTGTGCATTATTAAAGGGAAATAAGAAAAAATTACAAAATGTCCATGCACATGCTCCCCTGCCAAAGAGAGTGGAGAAAGAAGCATGTGATGTGCTAGTCACTTTAGTTAATGTGCTACAGAGCACATGACAGTTTCTGATGAGCACTGGTCTAGAAACACTACTTAATTACAACTTCTAGTCTTTAAGAACAGCCTTTTTAAAATCTCACTCTTTTCTGTCTCTGGACAGAAGCATCTCTTGCAAGAAGCAGCTCTGAGGGAAAAGGTAAGACAGAGAAATCTTGAGTCAGCACTGAGAGTGTGTTCCAACGTGGTTCTTCTCAGTGCAGCTTGCTGCTCTGGAACTAAACAATCCACTGCTGGATTTCTCACTCTCCTTGCGTTTAAACAAAAGGAAAATCACTATTCCTTATGAAGATTAAATTGTGGCACCCAGTGTGCAGCAAATAGATAATCAATATAATAGAAAGATAAGGTAATACAATCCAGACATCTAATAGCTTGATATTAACCTCAGATTTTCTTTTTGTGCAGAGGAAAAAGAACAATAGGTAGGTCTGTTGCTGTAATCCATGTTGTGCTGGGGTAGATATGGAGGCATGGTAATCCTTGATTTCTGGGACACAGCATCGGTGATGTAGTTTTTGATGGGTGCCTTACCAGCACTTCTCTTTGTGTTGCCAAATCATTCTACTTTCTATAGCCTTGGACCTCCTGGCAGCTTAAGTAGGTTTTATGTTTTGAGGAAAAGAAGATAAACCCTGAAGTTGTCCAGCTGATTAAGGAAACAGGGCTGCTGTAGCAGAGAAATAGACTGGGCAGTCAAATATCTTGTACAGCAACAACCAGAATAAAAACTTGTATTTGTACTTGATGGGACTCATAAATCATCTTTTTCAAAAATTATTTTCCCATTTTGTCATTTAGTTATATAGAGTAAGCCAAACACACAGGTATTACATACTGTGTACAAGGTCAACAATTATGTAAGAAAGTGGTAATTGGCAAGTTCCACATCCGTTAACCTCTACATCTTCAAACGAAAGCTGCAAGTATGTTACTTCAAACACTGTTCTTATTTCTCTAAAATGTAATAATAAAAAAAAAGGTGAGATATTTTTGTCTCATGGCATCTGAAGTGAACAGCTGTCTCTTCAGAACCTGACCCAGCTAGGATGTTTTCAATGACTACCTTTTTTCATGCAAATATACATAAAGTGCAGAAATCAGCTGCAGTTTTGTTAAGGCTATGTCCTTCTAACAGGGTTAAGTTGAGCTCTATACACTCAAACTGACTCCTCTGGAGTCAGTAGACTCAGAGTGTGAGTGACCACACCATGAAATAACATGGGAGCAGCAGAGAGTGATTGTGTTGGCAGCAGATAAATTGTGCTAACTTGAACTGTAGCTTTTCCCCAGCTCACCGTAAAAGCACCAGGGAAGCTCAAGTATAGATCCATGGGAGCACAAAGGACAGGAATTCAAAAGGGATGGGGACATTCAAGCTTTAATTCAAGCTAACTTTTAAATGGAGACTATCTTTAGGGCATGAGTTCATGTCTGTCCACAGCCCAAACTGGTGAATGCAGAGAAAAGCAAATAGGAAGTAAAAACCGAAAATGCAATATTGTAATTTTTGCTTGTCTGATGCATACATTGAAGGGTTTTTGCCTTTGGATGAATACTAGCTTGCATAAAATTCAAATAACTCAGCTGTCTACAGATGGGGGGGGGGAGTGTGGGAAGGGGAACAGAAGGAAGGAAATGGAACTGAGAAGATTGAATTAACCTTTCAATGTCTTGAATTTCAAGAAGGGAAGAATTATCTCCTGTTAAGTCGGCAACCATGCAATTAAAATGTGAACAAGCCTTAAAAGCCACATTTGCCCCATATTCCTAGAACTTTAAAGAAAGATCTTCCAAACACAAGATTCAGGTCAGTAATCAAAGGCAGGAAATAAAATTTTATGCTGTAGATGTTTATTTTAATCACAGAACTCTGGTAGAAGAATGAGTAAAAATGTCTGACATTTACATAGAACATGTGCCTTTGATATTGAATTAAATATAAAAAAATCCTTACATATGTGTCTAGTAATAGCAGACAGTCTTTGAATAGATGAATGGTTTTCTCTGTGCTGGAGTTTCTGTTCCCATAAAAGAGATTTTTCTTCCCCCCCCCCCCCCCCACCTGTTTGCTTGAGCATTCTGAAGCTTCATTTGTTAATACAAGGCAAAGCGTTAAAAAAGGACTTTGATTCTTAGGTGTCCTTTTGGACACTGAGTCAGAAGAATTGAGTACTTGCTGATCCAAGATTGGATCTCCAAATTGGAGATTTACAGATGTCCAACATGGCCAAGTGTCTTGTGCTGGGGATCCTGAAACAAAATGTTTGTTAGAAAATTTTAGAATGCTGAAAAAGAGGAACAGACACAGCCTGGGGACACGTCTCTGTTTCTGGATGAAATATGCAGGAAAGGAAAGTGTTTTGCAGAGCAATCAGCTGGAAAGTGTTACTGTTTGTTAATTCTTCTTTGGTGTTAAAGGACTCATGTTTGTCAATATTTTTGCAAGATATCAGTAGGATACATTTAAGACAAAAACCGAGCACTTCCAAGTGCAGGAGAGTGTATTGAATTGCTTGTATATAGACAATTATAACCAAAAGCAAATACTTTGCTGACACACAGGTAATTTCCTCCCAAGTGAAAACTGCTGGCAGGTAACACACGGATATTACAGCAGACAGTGTCTTGCTTTGTTACACATCAGATTTACATTTCCTTCTATTAAGATAACAGCCCAGTATGAAGGGAACAAATTGCATGGCAGGCTACCAGCCTTCAAAGGACTGGATGGCATCACAAAATTGATTTAAGTTCTGGAGTATTCTAGCCCAGTTTGTACAGCAGTGAGCACAGTTGGGTTAGGGCTATTTTTTCACTCATTTGCTTTGATTTCTGATGAGGAGTAATGCAGGGCTGTTGCTGGAACTAGACTTCATTGGCAGCTAAACTGTTCAGAGACTATTTATTCTAAAGTCATACTAGGTCAGGACTGAACTCAGGGACCCATGAATAAAATATGGCTCCGGTTCTTCTGCAACATATACTGGTAGTAATGACTTGTCCTTATGAATAGCTTTTCCTGAAAACAAGAGAATTAACGTTAATAATAATTTTAGATCTACCGAGATACTTTGTGAGCACCTAGCAGCAGAATCTCTGCAAAACTTCAAGGCTGATCAACTTAGCTGGACTTGTAAGATAACACACTGAGCTACAGAAATGGCTCACCCTTCATGGTGTGGCTCTGGCTGTGGATTTACTGATGAGACAGGGAGGCCATGGCACTCTGGTTCTTTGGCCCTAGGAACCAGACGTTGACCAGAAGCATCTGCCAAGCTCCTGGAGCTGTACAGCAGCTGGGGAATGGGTTCCTCTCCTTGTGAGCAGCCTGACACCGGGGCCTTGTTACAGGGCAAGGCAGTGTGCTGTCATATGTCCTGACATGTGGGTGACAGTGCTATGTCATGTGGTGGGACCGCAGCCATGCACCTGCACATCCCCTGCTCGTGCTGGGGCTGCTCGACTGGTGTCGGCTGGTTCTGAGGGTGTTAGTGAGCCTGTGTGAGCTCCACGCCGTCTTGTCTAGACAGCTGAAGCTGGGCTGGCTGCCTGAGCTGCACAGCAGCCCGTGTATCACCTGAGTGGGAGAATTACAAAGTGCCGACATAAAATTTGAGCTGTGCCCTGAGATAGTGGGAAAGGATGGGGCTGGCTATCACACTTAGCAGTGATCGGAGAGGCAGATGCCTTTCAATAGCTGTATTCTGGGGGTGTAACCACACAGCTGCTCAGTCACCTCCCTTCCCTCTATACTTACTTCAGAAAAGTGGCTAAAGCACCAGGACTCCCAGGTTCTCCTGAACTTTTCAGAAACAGGCAGCAGGAAGACAAAGTGAGCAGGAGGGACTACAATGGCAGCCTGGGACTGCATTTGTCTGCCCCCTGCAAGGAATGCTGGAAGCATTTGAAAGGAGGTAGGATAAGCTGGCATGAAATGGTGCACTCAGAGCCAGTTCAGAGGAGGGAAGACACTGTCTTGGACTCCAAACCAGTAAACAGGTGCTGTGCAGCGCCTGCCTACCTGCCTGCCTCTGCTGTCTGTCTCCTCTCACCACGTGTGCTTTCTGTGTCAAGTTTCTTGCAGTTGTATTCCTGTCAACTGGCCAACATATCTGCTGAAGAGCCAGCTGGAGTCTGCTCTCTCCCATGTTTCACCAATAAAATTGCCAGCTTGTTCTGATTCAGTATCTTTATTTTTGTTGATGAGGCCAAATGAATCAGAAAGAACACAGCTATGTATACAAAATACAAATTCGGGAACCTCAACCTGATGCAAGGACGCTTTATTAGCTCTTTGAGATGGACAGCAAATACACACCTCCTGAGAGGTCGTTCCCCCTGCCTTACACGTTCTATTGGTTTTGTATGGCACCTCCTAATGACACCAAGCCTTGTAGCAGGAAAATACAGTTTTAGATCTGATTAAACGCAGGCTAATTTACTGTGGGATTGTGACTCTGCCTTCAGACTCTACACGTAAAGCCTCTTAATGAGTCTTATAAATGTATCTCTAGATAAAATTTAGAGTCCACGTTGGAAACCCTGAAACAAAGTCCTCCCAGATATTGCCAATACAGAAGTTTCAATTAATCCCATCCTACTTCCATCAGTCTCTTTATTCTTTCATATATTCTTCGTCAGTTTTTCATAGGAAGAAAAGCTTTTCCTGAGAGGATTTTTTTACTAACTATATCCAAATTTCCTTAAATGCTTTCTTTATTAAACCCAGCACCTATGGCTGCTGGCACCGCGTGACAGAAAAAGCTGTTGTCGTCTCAACGTGGCATGTGGGAACTGCAGACTGCCAGGCAGAGCTTTTAACACTTCTGGTGCAAGCTTGCAGTCTCCTCACCAACTTATGCTAACTTAGTTTCAGGGTGCTAAATTTTGTATTTCAAAACACATTAGCTCTTTGTCAAAGGGCACTTCGCTACTTCTGGCACGCTTACACTCGGGAAGCGCTTGGGAGTGATGGCTCTTGACGCTTTACTTCAGGAAATATCATCACAGGGTTGTGAGAAATGCACAGTCGCGGAGCTGGAGCACACACGGTGCCGCGAACGGCCGCGGTCACGCCAGGGGCAGCCCGAGCCCGCACGGCCCGAGGCAGGCGCACCGCTGAGTCACTGTGCGGTGAAGAACGAGAGGAAAAGCCAGTCCCCGGGTGGCTGCTCGCCGAGCCCGGCTGTGCGGTGTGGCTGCGGCCGAGGCCCCGGGCTGCCCGAGGCCCCCAGCGCTCCGGGGCAGGCCGCGCCACCCCCCAAACAGCTGCCAGCCCCCTTCCTCGGGCGGCTTCTCCCAGCCGGGGCCCGCGGGCGCTGACAGCGCTGCCCGGTCCCCGGCCCAGGCAGCCCCGAGGCCGGCAGCCGGGTCCCCTCAGCGCCGCCCGGCCCCGCCCCGCCGCCACCAGCGACCCCTCCCCGCCCCGCAGCACGTGACCCCGAGGGAGGGGAGGGGGCGCGCGCGCTGCACCTGTCAGTCAGCGCGTCACTTCCGCTAGTTGCCGCCGCTACCGTTGGGGACCCCCCGCTCGCGGAGGCGCGCTCGAGCGACGTGAGCGGCTCTGGGGCCGGACGGACGGACGGACAGACGGCGCCCGGGGCGGCAGCGCGGCCGACGGCGGGGGCGGCCGAGGGCAGAGGCCTGCGAAGAGAGAGGAGCGGCGAGGAGAGGCCCGCGCCGGCCCCCGGGGTAGGAAGAGGCGGAGGAACCTGCTGCTGGTGCCGAGGACGGCGGGGAGGGCGAGTCACCCGGCAACGGTGAGGGGCTGCGGGGCGCATGCGCGGCGTGCGGGGCTGCGCGGGCCGGGGCTGCGGGCGGGGAATGGGGGGGGGGGTCGCCCGGTGGGCTGCGGCCCGGCCCGGGGTCCCCGCTTTGGAGACGGCTTATGCGGCGGGGAGGGTGTCGTGTCAGGCTTCAGGAACCTTCTGGGACCAGCGCTGATAAGGGGCGCGGGAACTTCCTCGTCTGGGCGGCAGAGGCGGGTGTGTGGCGGGTCTGTGCGGTGCAGAAGTTGCTAGAGCCTGTCGGGGGGAGCTGTCAAGTGGTGCATTCGTTTCCCAGGTTGCACTTGTGTCGGTAGGACCTTCGAGGCAGCCCTGACAGCTTGCAGGGATTTCTTGGCTCTTCCAGCGGAGTTGTCTGCCGAGCCTGGTCCCTCCTCCCACGGTAGATCAGCCTTGTCCCCCCCTGCGATGAGACTTGGCACGCTGACAGTATTAGCCTGGCAGCTCCCTGCCAGCAAACTTGGGCCCAGAAGTTAAAGAAGGGTAGTCTAAATCTGTGCACGAGAAGAACAACGCTAGCATTAAGAATGCTAGCTTATGGATTTAAATGCTCCAGCCTGTGACCAAATGTATCTTCTAAGGAATCTGTCAGCGTGGATTTCCATTGTTCTTGGAAGCTCCTTAGGGATTTAAATATTTGAGTGAAAATGCTTCTTGCTACCAAAAAGTTGCTTTTGCAGGAGGTGCTCCAGCATTAGGGTACTTCTTCCAGGTTTGGAAAAAAAAAAACCAACCTCAAACCAACAACCCACTAACAGAAAAAACAATCGGACACTGCGACTTGAACTTGTAATACACAGCTCTTATTCTTGACTTCCTTGGTCTGGCTGCATTTTAAAATTTTTACAAAATTTGTTAGTGCTGTCAGGCTCAAGGAAGGGGGGGGGGGGGGGGG
>JANVCC010000040.1:8400022-8441999 GCA_025345505.1 Todiramphus chloris collaris
TTTTTTTCATGCCCATTTTTTTTTTTTTTAATTTTTTTAGTTGTTAAAAATTTTTTTTTAGGGCCCAAAGGGGGGGTGGGGTGTATTCGTTTTTGCCCTCTCCCCCCCCCCCCCCCCCCCAAAAAGAAGCTGCAGCTCTGAGGAAGAGGAAGTAATGTCGGTAAGAGAATGCCTTCAAGTTGTCCTTAAATTCTGCCTGTATCACTACATTATTTTTTGCTGCCATGTTAGCACACGAAACAGAAATCTAGTAGCCATTGGGATGAGTATAAATTGACATCCTGCAGGGCAGTTCAGTATTTGCATCTAGGATGGTGAAGGATGGTAAACTTTTTAACTACTTTTGTATTGCATGCCCAGTTATCTATTTATTAATTGTTTCAGATGTGTGAACTGTTACTTAAGAACCAAAAAAATAACACATTATCCAAAACATCTGAGGAGGAGATACAGAAATGAAGGAATAATAAATCCTCCATGAAGGGATCTGAAAGAGGGAGATTTGTTACTTGTCACACACTTTTTAAAGTGATGGATATGTCAGTTAGCAGAGGGGCTGCATGTCTCATGTCAGAATTGTATTCAGGCAGAGAATGCAAGAATTTTGCATTGTTCTCTGGAAAGTAAGTACAATTGGGCCATTCGTTTTTTGAGTCTATTGCTGACTACAATTTTCTGCAAGTTATAAATTTTACCTGCAGAAGCTTTGCTTGAGAATAATGACCATCTGTCTCAAGGCTTCAGTAAATTCAGACTTGGCTTTGTGGTTTTGTGCTGGCTTCATAGCCAACTGTTGGGATTTGTGAAAGTTCAGTCAATTCAGATGAATTCTGTGTATTCTTGCAGCTTTAAAGGTAATGTATTTGTTGCTGCATCTTCTAGCTGGCTTTTTTGTTTTGTTCTGTTTTAGGGCTGATTTGTTTTGAAGTTGTAAAAAACAAGATTTAATAGGTGATTACAGTGCTGAAAACCTGTTAAGTTTGCAACATATGGGTGGAGTCATTCGGTAGAGAAATGGGTAATTTTTCAGCTGTCTCTAGGACCATATTCTGGTTATAGTGAAATGAATAGTTCTATTGTGATAGTAATAAACAATTCTGCTCTTCTGGTCTCTCACCTGTGAACGTGTGAAATCGTATCCTGTGTATTTGTCTTGAAAGAAGAAAAATATCACAGAATTGAGCTTAAAATATACTGTATTATGTTTGTGTTCAAACAGCTTGTAACAGAGACTGTGGTTGCAGAGGCTTTTCTCTTTTTTTTTTTTTTTTTCTTCCCCTGTTGAAAGGTTTAAATGGTTTATTTTCTTTGCTCTCTGGACATTTGTAAGGACGTTTGGGTGGGGCAGCTGCTGGATCAGAACAGAGTACCTGGTGGGAACCCTGCATGATTGTCCAGGTTCCAGCTTTGCTGGCTGCGCTCTTCATACGTCTCTTCTGTTCAGTGTTCCCTGCAGTGTGTTCAGGATTAAAATTTGTGCTCAGCTGTGTAGGATGATAATACTTGGAAAAAAATTGAAAAGATGAGAGCTGGAGTCTTATGAATGTGGTTCTTTCTTCCTTTATACTATTTTTTTAAAGCATATATATTTGAAAGGTTTTTTTTTCCTCCCTTTTGCTGAGCTTCACATTTCATTAAATCTTTTGTTGTCTTGTCATCTCTTAATGTAACTGGGTTACCTAATTTTAGTCTATGATGTGATTTTTAACCTTGTGATTTCTGGTCATATCTTCAAATTTGGTCGTGATCAAGTTGTGACAAGAATTATTGTGGAAGAGACCTCATTAGCAGTCTCTTCTTTTTTTTCTTTTTTTTTTTTTTTTTTTCCTCCCCCCTGCAATTCAAAGAATCATTGCTACAGAATTGAACTCTTCATTGAAATGTCTTGCTGCTTCAGTGGGGATGCTAAGACTGAAGACTGTCCTTTATTTTGGTGGCACGTGGTCATCGTTATGACAGAGGCAGTGTTTCTATAATGAGTGGACAATGTAGGACATTTTGCAATAATTTGAGTTCCAGTGGTTTTCTGCTTACCTGTTTGGGAGTGGGAGAGACAAGCTGATGATAAATATATGTAATAGGAGAACTTATGTATAATAAATTAAGTGCATTATATATTTATAGTTTGCTTTTTTTGGTGTTTCTGAGGTAGCTTGACCTCTGTTCCAAAGCCTTATCTTAACAGCAGGGGCAGTTGTAAAGCTGCTTTTGCTTTTGTAATGTGAATCTGTCCAGTTGCATAGCTTTACTGGTAATTCCTTCCCGTCTGTTACCTTACTGTACTTTTACAATGCTGTTGCAATTAAGTTCTGTATTATCTGATGTAGTGGCAATTATACGTGTGTGGTTGGTGGAGTACAGCTTTACACTGGGGGGAGGCAAGTAGCATGAATATAATTAGCTGTTAAACAAGATACAAAAGCCTTTTTATTTATTAACTACTGTTGTTAAGAATGTGATGGGATCTGTGCGAGCAGGAAGTTTCTTTATAATTCTGCACATGTGCATTGGCAGCAGCAGCTGAGAGCAAATCTGGCAGCGCTCAGTGGTGGGTGTGAAACCGTGAGCAAACATCTACTTGTTTCTGGGATCGCCGATGGTCATATTTCACTTCTTTTGCTACAATATAGTTGTAGAAGGATTATGAGTTGCTGTAATGCTGTTAAATAGCCTTTGGATTTTATCTAGTAAGTGGATATAAAATGTTATCTCTGCATATCAAACCACTTGAAAATCAGCTAAGGTTTTCGTGATCTCTCAGCTTGCTCTTTTAAAATGTAAAATTTTTTGGAATGTTGCTTAAATCAGTCACTCTATTTGAGGCTTTGCTAATGTTATTGCAGTACCGTTGCTAAATGTTTAATTTGCTTCTTAAATTTGAAGCTTTGTGATTTTGTTTTTTGTTGTTTTGGGTTTTTTTCTTAAATTTTCATTTCATCTTAATGAAGCCTGTCCACTTTCCTGCCTCTCAGAGAGAGGCAGATAGGAGATGCTTCTTGTGAAGATCTGTATTTGATGATGGGGGGCTTGTTCAGAGAAAGTGTAATCAGGTTCTGTGATCTGAAATTGTAAATTAAATTTTTTATGACTGGAAAATAGTAATTAATATTATGGTTTCTTGGCTTGTAAAAATTTAAAATAATATCCAAAATTCTATCAATTTTAGTAGTATCTTTTTTTTCAGAGGAGCTTTCATGAGTTTTGGTGCTTTCTTCCATGGTAAGGACATAAAGACTAATTTGAATTGTTACAATTCTCAAATTGGAAGACTTATGACTGCATTTCCAGGAAACAAAAATTGCATTACAAATGCATTCCTCTAAATCTGATCTATTTTTTTTGTGCTTTTATTTCCTTGGTCTGTATAACAAGTCAGTTGAGTATTTTCTGAGGCTGTCTCAGAAGTGATAGTGGTAGATGATGAAGAATTTCATCAAATTGATTTAGTTTAGTGTGTGTGGGGGGGAGTGTACACATTTAAAAGTCCATCCAAACAAGTAGTGAGTTTATTAATTGAAGGGCTGGTGTTCATGGTTCTGCTGATTCCTTTTGTGATTGTGTGCAAAACTGCAGTGAGCCTGTCTGCTTTTGATCCCAGTTTAACTAGAAAGCAAACATATCAGTGAGGAGTTGTTAAACTGTCATTTCTTAGCACAGTTATTATGATTTACTTCAACACTGCAAGTTAAATTCTGTAGTTATACTTACTTTAAAACAACATGCCTTTGTTAGGATAGGGAGTGTATTCTTAAGATGACCAGCTTGTTAAATTTTAAAAAACAAATAAGCCCAATTGTCTGATTTGCCAGTTCAGACTTCTGACTAAAATGCCTTTTTATATTTGACTTCAGACAGTCAAAAAGAGGAAATCTTAGTTTAAGAATCTGTTTTAAGCTAATCTTGCTGGTTTTAAAACTTCCTTATTTAAATAATTTGTTTTGACTTCTCAAATATATTAACACGTACTTAAATGGAGCTTTAAAATTGGTTATTCTTGTTACATGGAGGATATTCTGCATTTCTTCATATTCGAGAGCTTGCACAGCTCTGCACGCTTTTAACTGTGCTCTTGAAACAAGCACCATTTGTCCTTTTCTCTGTTCTGTTTGCTTAAATCTTGGGCTAGTCTGAATTTTTTTTTTTTTTGGTGTGTGTGTGTGGTTTTTTTTTTGTTTGGTGTGTTTTGGGTTTTTTTTTTGTTTTGTTTTTTGTTGTTGGTTTTGGTGTTTTGGTGGGGTTTTTTTTGTTTTTCCTCCTTCCCCCCCCTCCCCCCATCTACTCTGTGGCTCCTGCCCCAACCTGGCCCTTTTTTCAGTTGTGACTGGATTCATTCAAATGAGCAAAATACTATTTTTACTTGTTAGCTGAACAAAAGCTGAAAATCAGATGAGTGAAGGCTCTTCTGCCTAAAAGCATTTTATCTATTAGGAATACGAACAGTAATGTGAGTATACGAATGGCATAAAACCCATCAGGTAGCCTCAGTTGTTATGATCATGACATTACTTAAAAAAAATTTAAAATACCTTTCCTTTTACCTTAATAAAACTTAAGGGCAAACAGCGGAGTGCTAGTTTCCCTTTAAAAAATCCCAAACGAACATAAATTAATGCGGAGCACGGCCATTGCCAAGTGGGGCTGTGCGTTCCCCAGTGAGCTGGTACACACAAGTTTCCCAGGCAAGCTGCCCTGCTCCCGCTCACACCTGGCAGCTGGCACTGGGTGATCTCATTACACGAGGAAAGTTTCTGTGAATCCAAGTTGGAATCTGTGTTCTAAGTTTAGGCCATCGTTTTGAAATTCTTCAAATCTGTTATAACTTCAAACCTTTCAAACTTAGCTACAAAAATTAATTCTAGATCTGAATGTACAAATATGTTTACTCTAAGGATCCAGAGGGACATCACAGCTTTTGGCTAGTTATAAGTAAGTTATATAAGTAACATAATATATTTTTATATTTATCAAATATAAAATAAGAAATAAAAAACCTTGAGACACCTTAATGGTTTTGTGGCATTTTTTTTGTAAATAAGCATCCTTGTATTTCAGAAAAGCAGCATTGATCCTCTGTGTACCAGAGGATATGTCTCTGTTCTGTCAGGCTCGGTGTGCAGGCATGTGGGTGGTAACAGCACTGCAGATTCAAAGTCTCAACCTGAGGTGTATTTCTTGAGAACTAGAGACAAGTGATTTTTGTTGCCCTGTGACACTTTTTTTCCTATCAAAATCTTAATTTTAGTTTTTACTTTTTATAGTTACAAAAAATTGGTGATATCTGCTAATCCCACAAGATAATGTATTAAAAATAGAGCAGAACAACAGTCACTGTTAGCTTTGGTTTTGGCTTCACAGATGATATAAATTTTTTTTTGCTAGATAAAACAAGCAAATAAAGGAATAGTTGAGACTCGTGGCAGAAATTCTACACGTAGAATTAATATTTTCATTCCTATGGCATGGTTGCAGTTTGTAGTCTTTTTGTTTATTTTAGTTTTAGTTCTTCTTGCTTCATTCCTTTGTTTTAAGGAAAGGTGGTGGAGCCCTGAGGACTTCAATTTAAAATGACATCTATGTATTTGCAGTTCAGCTAGTAATGTGAAAGCTGAACTAAATTTAAGTTTAAACTTTCATATGTATTCCTCGAATATTAAGTTATCCATGTATTTTGTGTATTCTTGAGTGACATTTTATATGTGGGTGTGAATATTTCTTTAGTTGCCAAGATAAGTGAATGCTATTATGACGGCAAAATGAAACTCATGGTGCTGTTTTCCCAGCAGATTCTATGAATTTCTTGCCTTATTTAAACAAACAAAAATAACCCCACCCCCAAAAAACCCACAACAACAAAAAAAC
Organism: Todiramphus chloris collaris; assembly: GCA_025345505.1. Classification (NCBI taxonomy): domain Eukaryota; kingdom Metazoa; phylum Chordata; class Aves; order Coraciiformes; family Alcedinidae; genus Todiramphus; species Todiramphus chloris. The sequence goes on from JANVCC010000040.1 coordinate 8,405,882, forward strand.
CAAAACCAAACTCCCCCAAAATCATAATTTGTTTTTCAAATAACAGATGAGAGCACTGAAATGCACAGTACAGAATGAAACTTGGTGCTTTACTCTCACTTAAGATGCTTGGGCTCAAGATGTTGCACAGGACACACAGTATGTGGGTTTTTTCAGCCTCTTGTAAAATAGTGTTGTAATATGTGGTCACAAAAAGGTGTATTTTTAGTTTTATGTAGTTAAGGTTTGTAGAACATTTACAAAGGTCCTCAAAGCTGCAGTAATTTTTGTAGTAGCAAGGTGAGGAGGTAGATTGTGAAAGATGCAACCAGAATGTTTGACTGAGTGGATCAGCTCCTGTTTTCTGAAATGTCTGATCATGGAGAAAACCAAAACAAACCACAAAGAAACAAAACCTCCTAAACAAAACAAAAAACCCCACAACAGACAAAAGCCCACAGCATTGCTTAATATTTGTAAAAGACTCTAGAAATAATTCTGAAGGTTATATATCTTGTGATAATTTTCATACGTGTCTGCATTGAAGTGGTATGTCTGTCCTGAATCAAGGGAGGGCAAGCGGGAAAGCTGATTGATATAAGAAGTGGAGAAATAGTACTTAATTATTAACAGTTTCCGAGCATATCCTTCAGTTTTACAATGTTGGAAATAACAGGAAATAAAACTCCCTGGAAGTCAGATAAAAGTTTCTAGATTTTTCTAGACTTGCCTGTGAAGAATCCAAAGCCTGTGCTAAAAGGCAAAGGACTTAAATGCTCTCAAAATAAATTGATGGAAAATAAATTGATGCATATATATTGAAGTGTGTGTATGTAAGGGTGTGTGTATCTGAGAGGGTGAAATTAGCCTTTCTCTAATTCTTCTAGGTGATAAGCCATATAAAACTTTGTTTGAAGTATAATCTTGGGTTGTAAATCCAGTTTTGCTCTAACAATGAGACAACCAGGCTGTTTCAACTTCATTGTTACATTGCCAAGACGGTTAAAGTAGAAGTCTGTCTTTCTTTCCTGTCTCACGAATACAGTTAATGTACAGCCTGTTTGTCTGCAGCACCTGGTAGAAATGGCTCTGCTTTTATCTCAGCTAAGCACAAAGTTACACTTGCTAAGAAAGCTCAAGATTTTTCATTTGATACTGTATTATATAGAAGTGTTGCTTCCAATTTGCTTTTTATTAGCTGATGTTTGTTTTGAAGCTTTGTTTATTGTTTGTTTTAGCAGGGCAGCCTGGAGTGTTGTGGCAGATCCATCAAAGATTTTTTTTTTCCCCCCAGCTGCTGTTAACCCCACAGTTGGCTAACATGAGTCTTTCTGGCTCGCTGGGGATAGGTTGACTTTGGTAAAACTTGAGAAAATAGACTGCGTGCATCTTTGTATTTTAAAAATTACGTGATATATTGTGATTGATTGAAATATGCTTGCGTGCAAAGATTATGGTAACTATCCCTAATATACCAAAATAATAAGAAGAAATGTCTGGGTGGTGTCTTTGTAAATTATAGGAGAGTCATGAATTGTGACTGCTTGGCTGTTGAAATCTTGTATCTGAGAATACACAATGACAGATTTGAATGTGATTGATTGAAATAATCAAAAGTAAATCCTGTTGACTGGAATATAATCCTTTATTTTCTGTTGTCAGCTCACCTGGAGCCATAATCTCAGACCAGGATCCACTTATTTGAGGGACATAACAGATTTACAATGGGTGTGTAATACAAGACAATGGATGACAAGGGACAGGAAAGAATATTAGTCTATATAAGGGATTTGCTTTTTTTTGCATGCTCTCCTGTGAGCCATGCTAATGTGGGCCTTATGCTTTCTTGCTCAGAACAAGAAAGTGATGATTTGACAGGGAGAATTCCACAAATGTGACGTTTAGACTTGTGACTGAGTTTAAAACTGCTGAAAATTTTATGGTCTGATAATATTTTTCTTATTTCCAGATTAACTGCTGAAGTACTGATCGAGTTCTGCTATTCTTCAATGAGGAACTACAGGCTGATCTTTTGCCATAATCTTAAACAACCATAAATGACAAAAGAATGCTTGGTCAGTGAGGGCAGCTGGCGCAGAAAACGTTTTTCAAACTCGGCTGTTTAAGTACTCTGAGGTGGGTTTCTTAAAACACTTTACTCAGGCTATTAAAAAAAGGAAGTATGAATTTCAGTGTATCTAATCTCTTAGAATTTATCAATCCGTTAGTAAACAGAGAATTAAGTTTGGTTGCAGTGCTTTGACTAAAAGTATGCATGTTTCTGGTTTTGTGTGGGTTTTTTTACTTACTTATTTTGAAAAGACATTTTTTTCTTTGTGAAAATTTTGGTTTTTACGGGAAAATACTAACTCAGTGACTTATGCTGCCTTTGGTAATACTTTTGGTATCTGTGTAGATCCTTTATCAAGCAAAGACTTGCAAGTAAAGCTTGAGCTTCTGCACAATAGGAAGAATGGTATCGGTGAGCATTTAGGAGCTAGTTTTGAGGGGTTTATGTTCAGTAAAAATTTTAATTAGCTGCAGGTGATGAAAACTTTATTGTGTAGACCAGAAAATGCCAAATATATTAGAAGCTGATTGCAGTGCAATTGTGTATCCCAGAATACTTAATCATTTCATATAACTAAAATCTGGGGGGTTGGTTTGGTATGATAAATAAGTTTAATTTCCTTGGGAGGGGCTTTTGTGTTGGATCTGCCAAGTATGACTGATAAATACTGTCAGAAAATATGTTGGATGAATCTGTTTCTCCCAGAGTACCTTAGAACTTAAATAATGATTTGTAACTAGAATTTTCTGAATTTCCTCTGCTGCTATATGTATTCTTAATCGGTCCCCTATTGAGGAGCAAACAGCACCTCAGTAATAGTCTAGTTTGTCTAGTTTTCTCTAATGACTTTAGATACAGCTCTTTTCATTACATTGGTGAACTGGTTGAGAGAGACAAGAGAGTATTTACATTAGGCAGTTAAAGCACATTGCATTACAGATCAATACATTCAACAGTGCATGCTGTAGTATGACTTCTGGTTTTAATTCCTCTTACTTGACAGAAAAGACAGCTTTGATTTTTGGCTGCAAAAAGATATGAGGAAGAGCTCCTCCCCTTCCTTGAGTAACTGCAACTCTGTTCTTGCTAACAAAATATTTGGAATTCCACTTGATGAGCTGCAGCAAGAAGGGCAACCAGACAATGAAGTTCCATTCATAGTCCGCCATGTCGTGGACTATATTGAGGAACATGGTAGGTATTACCTTGCTATACTTTTAAATAATATATTTATCTGGTAGTCTTACAGAATAGTTTGTCGGTGTTTTGAAAGACATATGTTTTTTTAAAGTTACTTATATTTAATTGGATGTGATTTTGATCGTGGTTTTTTTTTTTGTTTTGTGATACTTCCTTTCGTATGTTTGATTATTACTATTTTCTAGCTAACTCTAAATACACTCAGCTCAGTAGGATACTTCATAGGAAATGGTATGTTTTAGGTGCTGCTAACAGTTTATTTCTGCAACTTCTTACTCAGGGGGTCTGGAACAAGAAGGACTTTTTCAAGTCAATGGGAATGCTGAGACAGTGGAGTGGCTTCGGCAACGATATGATAATGGAGAAGATGTGGATCTGGTTAAAGAAGCAGATGTACCCTCAGCTATTAGCCTTCTTAGATTTTTTCTTCAAGAACTTCCAGAGCCAGTTATCCCAGGCAGTTTGCACATACATTTAATGCAACTTTCTCAAGGTAATAATTATTTTTTACTGTGTTTTGGTAAAAAACAGTGCTAATTTGAGATCTGTAATGTCAGTCTATGTAATAATGCGTGTATCAGGAGGCATTCAAATACACCTTTTCTTAGCAGAAACACCAAATAATTAAGTCATTTTTAAGAGACCCAGCCTGGATTCAAAGACACAGTTTATACATCATGCAGGAAAGTAGTGAAGTTGCCACATACCGTGCTGATTAGTTCTGAGTATTCCATGTTCTTGTGCGTGAATACTGGGACACTGGTCAAAGGCACTGGAATCAACGTTGTTTGACAGTTTCCCACCACTGATCTTTAAAAGTCCTAGGAAATGCTATTATCTGTTATTTCCTCTGAACTTCACTTACTCTGACTATGCTTCTGTGGCACTTAAAGCTTTTCTATACTGGAGAAGAGATCTCAAACCCTATACTCACATCATATGTCCTCTCTCACAGTGGATTTTTTTTTTTGGTTTAAATTCATTTGTAGGAGAAAAAAAACCTCAAACACCTGTCATCAGCATATTGTTGCTAAGTATGTTTTTTTCATATACTGCAAAACCTTGCCCTGTCACATTGACACCCATATGCTGGCACAGTGTTTTCTTTACCAATTCCCAACTTGTCTATCGGTATCCGCTCTCCTGGGTCTTTTGGCCTCTGCTGTGTTGAGTGGTGTTGGAGTTGGTTCATAACTTGACTAGTCAAAACGCTTGTCTTGCAGCACTACGTTAGTAATGTCCTCAAAGGGTACGTTGATGTTGGATGATGTAACTGTCACTCTGCAGGAGTGTTGCTCATTTTCCAGCGTCAGTTCATACTCCTCTCCAAGTGCTGCGCTTGTTTTGCTTTGTAAGATGCACATTTGATTTAATTTTCCCTTGTTGGAGTTATTCTTTGTAAGAACTTGATAGCACTCATGAAGCTTCTGTTTGCTCAGAGTGGGAACTGGTTTGTGGGATGAGTACAGCATGGTTTTCATATGCTGGCATGCTCTATTTACCAAGTGGTGAACTGGAGGGTCATCTACAGCGGTTTGAAGCTGCTTCATTTTCCTCCCTTGGTAGGCTGTTTATGCTGAAACTTGAATATGGGGTGGTTATCTGGATAGCTGGTGAGCAGAGGCATTTAATAGTCTTGTCCTGGAAATAATTTTTGGAAGCTGCTGACCAGAGAAGGTTAGTAAGGCTGAAGTTCTGTTTGTCCTGTGCAGTAATGAGAAACTGAAGTGGATAAGAAATGTCATTAGTGGTATCTTCGCTGTCTGGTTTGCATTGCTAACACTGTGGTTTATTGGACCTAAGTAGCTAGTAAATTGTTGTTTGGGGGTTGTTTTATTTTGTGTTTCCTCCCAATGATAAATAAAAGGATTGTTAGGACAGTAATGCAGAGTGCTGCTGGTTACTCAGCTAATACTGCTGTGCCCCTTAGTTTGCAGTGTTATCCATCAGGACTGGAAATAGGTAGAGGTGTACTCACTTGGTGAGACAGTGTAATTCCCTTCTATAGCTTGTAAAATACAGTGTGAAAATTGAGTCTTTCCCATCTTTAAATAGATGACAGTGGAAGGACTTATATATGGGTTATTTGGGAAAAGAGCTGTTCTTCAGCATGTAAGTCCCCATTTAGTTCCCTTTTGTTAAATATACAGAGAAACTTGAAGCTCATTGTCTTTACTGTCTTTTTTTTAAGCATAAAATAAAGTTATTGCAGAAAGATTTAAAGTTATCTATACCAAGGAAATCAAAACACATAACCCTTTAAACTTTGTTTCCTGATACTAAAATTAGAGTTCTGTTTTCCTCCTCTTTTGTTTTGGCTTTTGATATTTTGACTGGTAGACATCTCAGTTTCCATAATTACAGTGTCACTTGCATTTTAGGCAGAGGAATTGCTTACAGAAATGCAGAAGGAGATAGTAATTTTGGATCCGTATGTTGCTTCTGGTATTTTCCCTCTTTAGCAGGCCTTCCGTATCGTTAGGTTAAGCTCAGTTCTCAAAACAACTTAGTTACACAGCAACGTGTGGACTACATACATCATTTGAGGCTCGTTCTGTGCAGGCCTAATAGTGGTGCCTCAAAGGCAAGGGATTTTAGTAATCGAAGTGTGAATTTGACCTCTAGGCCATGTGTCCCAGAGCTGTGTGTATCCATGGTTTAGTGTCAGAGGACTTCAGTTACAGGTAAGAATGTTCTTACTTTAGGTCTCCGTCTGTTGTTTAGAACCTAAATATTAGTAAGGTTGAGTAGACAAAACATTTCTATGTTGTTCTCTTGCTCCCTTTCTTTTTGAAGGTCTACTTTGTGAAGGTATTTTTTAAGTTCTCTTTTGCCGTTCTGTTTTCTAAACACATTTCTAGAGTAAAAACTAACAATAATATATTCATTTTATAGTGTTACTGTGAGAGAATTACTGTTCTGTGCTTGGCTACCCATGTTCAAATAGTGTATGTGTTGACTGTGTCTGAGCAAATGAAGTCCTGCACAGTTACTGTTTGGTGTTACTGTCATGCACAACAGGGAATTTACTCTCTTCTTTGATATTAAGGACTAGAATGTCTCTTGGCTCTCTCATCTAGAAAAGGCAAAGCTAATGCTTATCATCTTCAAACATCCTTTTCCCTTTCTAACTGATCTGAGAAGAGTTTTCAAATGTCTGAGAAAGAAGGGGGAGCCCTGATAGTTTCTATTTTTCTCCTGTTTTGTTTTCCAGACGTTTCCTTTATATGGAATTTCTCTGTTAGGTACAAACAATTGTAAACTCTTTGAACCTTGTCGCCTGTAGGCCTGATAATGTAATAAATTACATTTAATGGGAGGTATTTTGATGAAGGGTATAGATAAATGTGGGGTGAGAATGAGGAAGTCTTATGGTGACCTTTTTTTCAGGCTTGAAATTGAATCAGCAAGTTTCAAGCTAAATATGTGTTAAGATGGATGTATTGAGAGGGCTTGTATTCATCTGTTAAGTATTATACAAGGAAGTAGAGTGTTGAGAATGGGATGCTTGTGGATGAAAGTGTCAAAGTAGCTCACTGTCTCTGCAGCTGTTGCTGCCTCTAGAGCTCTTGGCAAAGCAATTGTTATATAGCAGTGGGAAAATAAGAGGATATGGAGGAGCTGTCCCTATGTAGTCAGAAACTCCAGTAAGGGTCAGTTGGGGAAAACATGCTGAAAACTACCAGTTGGACTTGCAGAGGAGAATATGGTGGAAACCATTGATTTAGGTTACCAATTTCTGCTTCACAGAAAAGAAGTACAGTTTGATTTATCATTAAGGAAAGTAATCTGATGGCACTTTGCTGTGGAAACAAGATGTGGGAATTTTGTGGGGTTTTTTGGGGTTTGTTTGTTTTGTTTGTGTTGTTGTTGTGTGGGGTTTTTCTTTTTGTTTGGGTTTTTTTTCCTGTTTCTTTTAATATTCCCCTGCTTCTTCACCACCCCTCCAAACCTCTGACATCCTTGAAGAATGACAGAGTAGGAAGTGAGTTGTCAACCTCTCTTGGAAAGATCAGAGAGGAAGAGACTAATCCAGAGACAGAAATGAGAGGATGAAGTACTGCGTTATGAAGTACTACCATTATAAATGCTTTGTAGAAATGTGGGATTGATGCTTCGGGTTTGGGGTTTGGGTGGTTTGTTGTTTTGGTTTGGGTTTTTTTGGGTTTTTTTTTTGTGTTTGTTTGGTTTTTCTTGGCAGTGGTGGGTTTTTTTTCGTTTTTGCTTTTTTTTATTTATTTCCTCCATGGAGAAATCTAGTATCAGAATCTCAGACTGAACAAATGCAAGTCAAATTCTGACATCGTAGACTGTGATCTGACCAGATTACTTGCACTTCAGAAGTAATTGTCAGAATCAAAAAGGTGATCAATACAACATGTGAAAAAGCAGTTGTTTCTGTGATTAAAATTTTTTTTAATATATTTTTATTTCAGATTATAATAATGAAGATGAATTTGGAAGAAAGTTGAGGTTCCTCTTGCAGCAGCTTCCACCCGTTAATTACAGTTTGTTAAAGTTTCTGTGTAAATTTTTATCTAATGTAGCATCGCATCATGAAGAAATTTGGTCAGCAAGTTCTTTAGCTGCAGTCTTTGGCCCGGATGTTTTTCAGTAAGTTATTTATAGAAGTTCATGTAGTGTTTTTTATGTGAATTTGAAAATGTAACTCTGTAGCCTAAAGTCTTTCCTAGTCCATGAGTAACAGTAGCAAGTACATAACATGTTTTAGGCTATACCTTTGTACCTCCCAATTCCCTCACCCCAGTTTTGCTCTGATCTAAACATCAGCTTGTCTGTGAGCTGACATTAGGAACCACTGATTTGATAGTTGCATTATTGTAATTATACTGAGATGGTATGTAGCAAGAAAGCAATTCTGGGAGAAAGTTAAGGTACCAGACATATAGTGGGGTTTCCTCTCCATAGGGCAATAGTTGAATTTTAAATGTTATGCATGAAAAGTTAATTGACTAAATAGTTGTTACTTCACCACTTTTAACTATAAACTGGTATAAAGTTTTATAGCACAGTGGTGTGAAGGTATGCTTAAAATTCTGTGTCTTCAGAATGGATTAGAATAGTTTTGGTTGGAAGGGACCTTAAAGATCATCCAGTTCCAACCCCCCTGCCATGGGCAGGGACACCTCCCACTAGTGCAGATTGCTCAAAGCCCTGTCCAACCTGGCCTTGAACGCCTGCAGGGATGGGACAGCCACAGTTTCTCTGGGCAACCCGTTCCAGTGTGTCACTACCCTCACAGTAAAGAATTCACATCTAACCTAAATGTACTGTCTTTCAGTTTAAAGCCATTACCTCTTCTCCTATCACTACATGCCCTTGTAGAACTTCCCTCTCCAGTTCTCTTGTAGGCCTCCCTTTAAGTGCTGAAAGTCTGTTACAAGTTCTCCCTGGAGCCTTCTCCATGCTGAACAACTCCAACTCAGCCTCTCTTCATAGGAGAGGTGTTCCATCTCCTTTTATCATCTTCATGGCCCTCTCCTCATTGGCTTCTCTGTCACTTGGAAGTTATCATCAACACAATTAAGGAACCTCCTGCATTGCTTATGCCCTCCTGTGCTGTCCCTCCAATAGATATTGGGCTGGTTGAAGTGCCCCATGAGGACCAGGGCTTGTGAATGTGAGGCTACTCCTATCCATAGAGACCTCATCTGCTCCATCTTTCTGGTTGGGTGGCCTGTAGCAGACCCCCCAGCTATGTCACCTGCCCTTGATTAAAGGGAGCTTTAACCCTAACCCCTTGGTGGGGTTAACCCTAAGCTCTTGGTGGACTCCTTATTCATCCCTGGGTGGAGCTCCAGCTGGTTATTGACATCGAGGCCAACGCCCCTTCCTCCTGTCCTCTGCCTGTCCTTTCTAAAGAGCCTCTGTTCTTCCCTAGCAGTAAGAAGTGTAGCCCTTGGTCATAGAAGTCGTTCACAGGAGTTCTTTGGGGAAACAGTTTGATGGAGATCTTTTTAAACTAACCCACTGTTGAAATCTTTAGCATTTACACAGATGTGGAGGATCTGAAAGAACAAGAAATAGTTAGCAGAATAATGGCGGGACTTCTGGAGAACTACTATGAATTCTTTGAAAATGAGGAGGAAGATTTTTCATCTACTAATGATTTAAGCTCAATAACTGAGCAGGTAAGAATCTTTTAAATGGCAATATGTTATTACCTAAGTAACTGTTACGCGCTTTTCTGTTTATTAAAGATCTGTTGAAACATAATTTCCTCTGGTATACACTTCTGTAGTTTCTTGCAAACTGACAAAACCTGGTATTTCTTTAAATGCATTTTCTTGCCATACATATGCTTGTGAAATTGTTCCTTTGTAGTAAATATAGCTATGCCATATAGAAAAATACGTAAGAACAAAACCAACAATGATCTCCTGCCACTGTTACGCTATATAAACAGCCTAGCTTTGAATTACCTTTTTAGGAAAGAACTGTTTTTTAAAAAGCAAATGCAGAACCATGCTGTTGTTGGTCTTTTTCAATAATATTTCTAGGTGTGTCTTAGAGAAACAGGCAGGGTCTCACAGTCCACTCAATGTTATCAGTGGTGGTTCCCTACGCCAGAGGTTTTGAGTGGTGTTTCTGATTATCAGACTTCAAAATACCATCTTGATGTTAGTGGGGAGAAGTGTTGAACTTAGAGAAATGAAGTTGAGTAGAATAGCAATAGTCTTGTGTCCTGGCACTGAATGCTCACAATTGCCAGATCCACCTGTCCATGGGACTGATGATATCAGTCAGGTGCTGTTATGACTCTTAGGCCTTTCCTCACAACAAATTCAACTTTGTGAAATAAGTACTGTGTCATGTTGGGATAAATAATGATGAAAAGCTGTTAGGGAAATGAGAATGTTGCAGTACAACCTTCTGTTGGCAAATAGTTTTTATTTTAACAGGTCGTGGTATATAAGTGATAATCTATTGAAGAAGTACTCTTTGCGTTATCAAAGCCAAGTTCATGGACTGTTAATAAAGTCTTGTCTCAAACCTTTTCTCAGAAATATGGAAAGCTAAAAACTGAATTTTCTCATGTTCAGTTGGCTTAACAAAGGAAGTAAAATTTTTATTTTATTTTTTTTTAAAGGGGAAAAAGGGTAAATAACAAGCAGTTGATAAGGAAGCTAACAAAAAATACTGAATTTTTAAAGCCTAACTATCCCACAAGCCCCTCTAGCAAGACGGGTAAGGCAAGTGCTAGGGCAGCTGGTTGTTTCCTCTTCACTGCTGTAGATGCCTCACCCATTGGTCTGCTCTGCCAAGCGTGGGCAGCACATTCTGGATGGAGCTGCTCCTGCTCTGCTAGCTCCTCCAGCAACGTGCTGCAGCTTTGCAGTGTGTGCTGCCTGTTCTTTGTAGGAATATGTCTAGTGCTGAGAATTTCCTGCATGCAGGAAGCTCTTAAATAAAGCTGGGCTGTAACTTCTGCAACCCAAAGCTGTGGACTGTTGTCTTAGGTTGGGATGACTGCTTTTTCAAATATGGTTTGTCTGTACTCTCATGATTTAAATTTGCTGACTGGTCTGTGAGTCATGATACGTTTTAGCAAAAGGTTTTCCCAAGCATGACCGTGTGTGAGGTTTTGTTTGTTTATTTTGTGTTTGGGTTTCTTGGTTGGTTTGTTTTTTTGTTGGGTTTTTTTTCCGTCTCAGCTTGAGGCCTTGTGGGGTGTCCCTTTAATTTCACGGTGTCTCCACCAGATGTCAACAGTGCACTTCTGCTGGGTCCTGCTCCTTCACGAGCTGGTGCAGTGGGAGTATGGATGGGCCACTGTCCCCACTTGGTCTCAGCCCCACTGGCAGCTGATTGTATGCAGGGGCTTGTCTTTGGTTCACTGGCGGATCCTCTAGCAATTACAGAGGAAAATCAGGGATTCACACCTTTCTTGCTCTGAATGTAGTGCCATGTAACACGTTACACCCCTTTAAAAAAGAAACAAACACCTCCTCTCTGCCTTCTGTGTAATCTTAAACTTCTAAAGTTTCAATTTTTCTTAATTCAGTAGTTTTGTTTTATACCAGCAGGTATTATTATAAAGCATATTTTCTTGATGCTGCTGCTGCTACTTATAATTTTTGAAGTTTGCAAGTTTGGGAGATTGGTAATCAATCACAGAGGGGCTTTGTGAATCAAACAGAATCCCTTGTTCTGTTTACCTTTGTATGTTTTATACATAGATGCTTCTTAAAAAATGAAGGTGGCTGTATTGAGTTGTCAGTTGTCTGTATTGTTTACTTTAAATTGTCTGTATTTTACTGCTTCAGCAAAAACATCTGTGCTTGGAAACAAAGAAACAAAAACAGACGGGGCTTCACAGAAACTTACCAATACTCTTGCTCTTACATTTGCCTTTCTAAGTATTCATAAATACTGTAGTTTAAAGTTTGGATTCTTAGACTTCTATATTGCCTTCCATAGAAGGGTTTGAAAATGTTTCTCATACCTGAAGAAGGCTACCTATGGAATAGGGGAGAATTACGTTTTATACATAGAGGAAGAAAGTGTGCTTCGTGACTTCAGTGTGGCTGGGATTTTGTAGTTTCTTGATTCTGCTTTTGTTCATTTATTGCATCAAAGGTGCTTCTCTTTCCAGTGTTTATCCAATGCTTCAAAAGGGTTATGTAGCTTATTAATGGTATGTTATGTATGGTTTCACATCAAAACAGGTCTAGTGTGCCAGTTTCTCTAAAACTGAAAAACTTCCTCTTCTTCCACATGTTGTTTTTGTACCTCTCATGCTCTTTTAATTCCATGGACCTCTTAAAAGACCTTTTCAAGCCATTAACTGTGATTTGAATCTTTTTTTAGATCAATGATCTCTTGGAAGAGGAAGAAGATGTAAAGCTTGAGCAGTCTGAAGAACTTTCAGAAGATGGCACAGAGAAACCTGTTGAAAGGCCAGCTGTGGTGCATCTAGATATGACAGAGAGTCTCTCGGATTCCAGGAGTGTTACAGCATCAACAAGGTAATTTGTTTCTTACTTGGAGTTTGGAGTTAGTTTGGAGTATTGTCTGTTCTGTCTGAGACAGAGAAGCTGTCAGGCTTTGGAGATAAGTGGTGGTATCTACAAACTGAAGCTTTAGAAGTATGTGCAGTTCTTGTAGTAGTTGAATATGGGATAAAATAACTGTTCCCAAATTCAGCAGAGGAATGCCTGTGGAACTCAGATTGGATTAACTATGGTGATTTATGCAGAGAAAGGGAAAAAGGGCTTATTTAAGTGAAACTATAAAGGGATATTTAAATGTAGATTTTGTAGCAGAAATACAAAAAGAATTTGAGTGTTGGTGGATACAGACCCATTCTGAACATCTTTCCACCACTCCCTTTCAGTGGGAAATCCTAGAACTATTTTCTTGTCATGTGCTAGTGAGCAGAGATGTGTCCTTGCATGAGCCTAATTCTTTTTCTAAACCTGAGAGAATTATTTTGTCCAGATTTTTTTTTTAAATGCTCAGTTTGATCAAGTATTAAATGAGGAAAGTACTTTCTTATTTCACTAGAGTACACAGAATATATTTCATAAACAATTGTAATGAAGGCTCTGTAGATGCGATTGCTTTCTGAAAATGTGCTAGAGAGAGAAGACACCAGGGATGAAGAGCAAGTGTATATGACCAGAAAGGTAGTGGAGAGCAAGTGGGATAATAGTGAACATTAATGAGTTTTAGGTTGGAATGTAAAGCTTCTAGAAAGGCCTTCAGTAGGAGCAATGTGGAGGAAATTTTGAGCACTTTGGAGATGACATTTTGACTGGTTATATATGAGACTTCATAGAAAGGTTGCTTGCAAAAAAAAAAAACTTTGAGGGTCCAGAAAGTCTCCTTGAGTTGAAGACTCTGGATACCTTGTTTTGTGAAAGTTGACTTGCTTTATTTGTAAAGCACCTGAAGATCCTTCTTCAGTTAAACTCTGCCAACTAAATTTATCTTGGAGGCTGATGTTTCTTTGCTATATCAATGTAGGGGTGACATTACTGGCACCTGGGCAGAAGTTGAAGTTTAATTTGTTACCTGCTTTTTTGGGAAGAAAAAAAAATAGATAAAGTAGAAAATTGTGTAGAAAGCCAAGGTCTCACATTCCCCAAATGGCTTTAACAGTTGCTGAAGCTGGAGGGACCTGTGTTACCTGCCTGAGGGATCTGTTTGGATAGGCTCTGCTGGGAGAGAGCTGTGAGCAAGCTTAGGAGCTATAAAGTGTAATACAGGCAGGAGCGTTGGAGTGGGAATCAGCTTTTAATTAAAAGGAAAATTAAAAGGAAATTAAACTTAAAATCATATTTTGAGAGCTTACTTGTGTTTGCTTGTAATAGGTTTGTATTTTACTTGCTTATAGAACATAAGGTTATATTTTTAAGTCTGCTTTACTTGTACCTAGAGTTTACATTTTACAGCTAGTGAATTTTACCTTTTCCCATCTACAGTGTATGTTTGGTATGGGCATTGCATGTAAGAACTTGTAGGGAGGGATGAGGAAGAATCTATAATAAAAATGTGACTAAAAGCAGAAGAAATACAGGGAAAGTCACAAATAAGTTTACTGCCTAAAGCTGAGTAGTCTGAAGAATGTGGATTTTGGTTTGAAATCTGTTTAGCTACTCACTTCCTTCTACTTAATTGCAAGAATTTGTAAAATCAAAAATAATGAGAGAAACATAATTCTGTAATTTAAATTATATTTTAATAGTTAATTATCCATGTCAGCAAAAGAGCTGTTACATTTTAATTTGAGTTACGGAAACAGGAAAAAAAAACCCCAAAAAAGTAAAAAAAAAAAAAAAAAAGTGCAGTTGTAATTTCTACAAAAATGCTCCTTTTTCCAATGAAAGTTTTAAAGCAGTTTAACTATGCACTGGTATGTAGTTGCTTGTGGAATGCGTAAGCACAGCAGTAGTCACAAACTCAACGTGTTTGAGAGTTTAAACTTGATAGCCTGAAGAGAAAAACATTTTTACTCAATGTTTAGGGTTAATTAAAAGTTAATAGGCATTAATTATGGTTGACATTTTACATAATTTGTGGGGAAGGATAAGGAGGACTCATGTAGAAGAAGAGAGACTTTTGACTGTAAAACCAGAACAACTACAGGAAACATTAAAAAAAAAATTTACAGAGAAGGAGAAAATATGGACTCAGTGATCTTAAAGGTCTTTTCCAACCTAAACAATTCTATGGTTCTATGTTTTATTAAACTTTTAACCACTAAAAGTACTGTAAATATTTTTTCCAAACTTGGGCTTTTTCATAGTATGCATTTAATGGCCCTTTTTTTTGTTTCATTTCTGGATGCTAGTAATAATAAAAAATCCCAGGTGTTCTTATAGGTTTATTGGGATGTTTGTCTTGACATAGGGCTGGCAGCAGCTTAGAAAGGGGAGGCGAAGTTGATCTTAAACATGATCCGTGCAGTTCCTTAACCTGGAGTTTTGTTGCCTCTCTGCTGTTGTCAGGTTTTGGGAACCAAGTTACCTGTATATTTTGGTCTCTGTGGGGAGAAGGGAAAGAAGGCTGAGGTTACATGTTGCACATGTTGAAGATTGATTATCTTGATTGATATGATGGGATATACGACCTTCCTTCTAGTTATTTGGACTATAACGTGCTCTTAATTTTGATCATTGCCTTTTTTCTTTATTCGTTCTGTTGCTTCTCTTGACCTTCATGCACTGAGTGGTGTTAATCTGAGCTAAGGGAGATCTGTGGAGAATGTGGATAATCATTAATGCAGTTTGATTTAGTGACTGCTTGAAAATGGTATTTAAAATAAACCTGTTGAATGATCTTTAAGCTTGTGACCCAGGTAGGGAGCATTTGTTGCACATAGTTGATATTGTGTGTGTGAAGGAAACATAGTATTCTCCTTATCAGAAGCCTTCTCACCACAGCTTGTTGGGTTTTGCTGTCCTGACTTTTGGAGGAAGGAATTACTGACTCAGCACTGCAGCTGACTTCTAAGACATGCTGTTGAAATAATCACTTTAGAATCCTTTGCTGTCATATTTCACATTTTTTCATCACTGTGCTCTGCTGAGCAGTTATTTGCTTTACTCTTTGCAGTTTATCTCAAATATTGTCAATCAGAAGCCTAATGTAAAAACTCTTGATATGTTCTTTGGGCTTTTCAAAATTATATGTGTAAAAAGCTGAAAAATGACGAGTAGTTAGTTCTGTAAACAGTTTGCTTTGTCTGTATTAAATGCAATGACAAAGGTGGCATCATTACTGCTTCTGTGATATTTTGTTAACCCTTTTTTGTTTTAATTAGCTCTGATCAGTGAGAGGCAGTAAGATGAACAGCCACGAAGTGAGACGAAACGCATGTATCATGAGGCTGACCAAATGTAACAACTACCTGAATTGCTAGAAAATATTATTATTGTCGTTGTTATTTAGCTCTTTCTTTAACATCCTTATACTTGTCCCTACTCATATCCTAGAAAATCAGTGAAAAACATGTTAGGAAAGCTTTCAAGTGTTGATTGGGCAGCTTATTGTCAGGAGTGACCTCATGTTGCAGTCTATTTCTATTTAGACTGCAGGCTTTAGCGCAGCACTCCAGAAGTACAGTCTGACACGCAGGCACCGAAGCCCAGGGAGCAGTATGCACAACCAGCAGCCAACATCACGCTTTCCTGTTTTTCAAATGAAGCACTTCTACATGAAGTGCTCATTTGGGATAGCAAAAATAATCAGAATGGCCTGTAAAGTTCTGCTGCACAGGTAACTATACGGAAGGGAAAATGTTGCTTTGATATGATTGTAAATAAGACTTTTTTTAACTTTAGAATTCTGTGAGATGAAATGTATTTGGGACATATTGTGAAATGAAATGTCACAACTGATTTTTTTAAAGAGAACTAAGAATCTGTGTACAGTCAGTAAATTGCCAAGAAAAACTTTGAAATGTTTTATCTCTAGTTAATATATTTTTCCCACTTCAAGCTGTGTTGTTACCAGGACTTTTTATGTGTAGGGAGACAGTGCAAAAAGGATTCTCGGGAGAGGGTTAGCATTATGAAACAAAGATGTTTACCTTTCTGTGTCTTGCTGTGTCATGCTGCGTTCAGGCTTTCTGTAGCAGTGTAAATTACAGCTTTTAAAAAGTATCCTTGAACTGTGCTGCATGTGTTTGGAAGTTGTAATGTATTTTCAGCTAAGAGCGATTGACACATTTCTTTCAAAAAGTGCTTAATTGCTAAAGTGCTTAGTTGAAGACGTAAGATATTAATTGTGTAGTAAGAGGATTCTTCAGGCTTTGCAATAGTGCTGATTTATGCACATCTTTTGCCGAGTACCTCTAATGCATCTAAAGGTGTTTAATAAAAGCCCCGGCGAACGATCCTGTGCTGGGGGCTGAAGGTTACGCAGCGAGATGGAAAATTTTGTTGTGAACCATGTCTGAAATCTTTTGGAATCTTTGGAGATGAGTTTGATTCTCCCCTCTCTTGCCACAGTTCCTAATTGTCTAAAAGGTAGAATACAAGGATTCCAGGCCATCATGCTTTCATATAAATAGTGTTTGTACTTGTGCCCTTGACTGAATTTCTTTTGCTCTCTTTTTACAACCTGAGTGTTGCAGTGTTCTGAGTTACGATTGCCTCCCCCCCAGCATATCCTAGGAATGGCTGTTTTAATAGTAAACTGATTTCAATATGAACAACTACGTATCAATACTTTTGGAAAATAAGCATACCTTTTATAATGCAGCTGAGGTAGAATTTACTAAAAATACTGAGATCAGATACTTAAACCAACATTTTTTGTGTTTTGAAATTTTACTGCTTTTTTACCTCTTTGCTTATGCTCCTGTCATCTTGTTCATGAAGCTGAATTTATTCACAGCTTCATGTCTTCATTTTCAAGCATTCTCAAAACAAAAATTGTTTATCAGAAAACTTACAACACTTTGTACAAGTAGTAGGGCTATGCTGAACTGTGCACAGAAATATCAATGACATGTAAGTATCTGAAGATGTAAAGTTTTTCTTACCATTTCTTTGCGTAAAAGGAAAAAAAAAAAGCAAACAAAAAAACCCCCAAACAAACAAAATCCTAGTGTGTTTACCCTTGAAATTAGTGACTGCGGAACCTGGCTCCTGCATCAGGTGTTTTAATTTACAAAGCTATGTGACAGAAGCTTTTTTAGAAATGTTTTGTTCTGTCAAAACATTTGGAATAGATCTGCTTTGGTTTAGTCACCTAAGCAAACAAACGCAAATTGTGAAGTGAGCTTGATTTTTAAATCTGGTTTCTATTTAAGAAGAAAAACATAAAGAAAAACTTGTGTGAGAACCTGCATGTGCAGTTGTTACGTGGCAGTGTTTAAATACAGGGCACTCTGCTGTAGGCCCACTACAAGTTGTCTAAGGCAAAAGGGCATAATTATTTTAAATAAATACTTTAACAATTTTTCTTATCAGCTAGTGTTTAATTGAAAGTCCTTTATTGCTTGTGTTTCATCTGCTTAGGGGAATAAAAAATAGAAAGTCTGCTTGAGGTGGTCAATTACCTCTGGTAGTGAAACTACTAATAAATTTGATAAGGTCCAACTGATATTCCTTGTTGTATTCAAACTATACTTGGGTAAGCAGAGAGACTGTCTACATTCTGTTTTTAGCTCAAGCTGGATTCATATTAGTCAAAGCTATCTTGCAGAGGTAGTACCTGCTCAGCTCTCCAGAGGAGTGGCAAGTTCCCTCATATTTCAAGATTTGCTTTAAATATTATTTTCATGAATGCATAAAATCTATGTTGGCTGCCAACAGTGTTTTTGCATGAGAGTCAGCTTGGTTTTTTGGGGTTTTTTTTTTTTGAGCTTAGTTATATGTAATAGCAAGAAAAAGCATTTGTTTCCCTCCCTTCTGGAAATGAAGTTAGTATTTACTTTTTTCATGAATAAGACATGTAAGATGCAGCTCATTACCATTTAGTTTTCTTCTTTTATTGTATTCTTAGACAAACTGATGATAAATATGATAAAACTTTAGTATTCTCTTTATAATGAGAAAACTTTCATATTAATGGAAGACTGTAGAGGGACAACATACACATGAGTTAACTTACTGGAGCTTGTGTTCCGTACACTGATTTCTGCTTTTACACCCCCCCCTAAGAGTTCAGCATTCCAGGCTGAAGTAGCCTGTGCTGGGAGACTTCCAGAGACGTTGCAAATGGCTAGCTGTGTCTCAAACCCTATGGAAGGTACCTGCCTTGCACATGAAATGTTGCTGTCCTTGGAGAGTGCTTCAGATCTGTTGAATGTTACAGAATCAAATTATGCAACAGTCTGGCAGGCAGGGAAGAGGCTCTATGAATTGCAGCTGTGGAGGAAAACAGAGTAATTTGGAATTTGCTTCAGGCAGCAATGCATCTGCATTCTTAAGCAAGGTGTCAGGAAATGTTTGGAGACTTGGTGATTAGTATTTCCCATGGGAAAGACCATACATCTGAGAGCTTATAGCTTCATAATATACCAAGTATTGACTCTTGAGAGATAGAAATCTGCATTGCTGATTGTACAGTTTTCTGTCTTGTGATGGCATTCTTAAAGCTTTCTTCATCTCAATAATAAAGGGACTGCAAGTCAGTGTTTTCTTTACACACTTATTCTACTTTTAGCCTCGTTACATGTGGTCTTTAAGTATTTTCCAAGTTGCTTTCTGTTGACTTCAAGACTTTTATTTAGTGTGATAAGTTTTTGCATGATATTAACTTACTTCTTCTTTATTGCAGTGCTCATATCTCTCCCATAAGTATCTTGCCAGCCTCTGCAGAGTAAGTTACATTAAAATATATGTTTGAATTGTGCTGTTACTAGAACATGCATAGAAGATATTGCTGGAAAAAGAAATGGAATAGGTTTGATGACAGTTATGAGTGAAGGTATTCTAGTGTGACATTTAATGCTAATCCTGAAAAAACCTAATGTCTAGCAGTGTTGTTGACTGCAGAAGCATGAGAGCACAGTATGGTAGAATCTAGATTCCAAACCAGTTTGGCTTTATGCTTAGCTACATAGATGTTTGACTTCTGATCTAAGGACTGGAAGAGCTGCCATGTGAAGAAAGGCTGAGAAAGCTGGGTTGGTTCAGCCTTGAGAAGAGAAAGCTTAGGGGAGACCTTATTACCATGTACCAGTACATAAAAGGTGGCTACCAAGAAGATGGAGACTCCCTTTTTACAAGGAGCCCCATTGAGAAGACAAAGGGTAATGGGTACAAGTTACTCATGGGGAGGTTCTGATTGGACTCCAGAAGAAAATTCTTCACCATGAGAACAATCAGACATTGGACTAATCTCCCAAGGGAAGTGGTGGATTCCCCTACACTGGACAGTTTTAAGACTCAGCTTGACAGAGTGCTGGGACATCTAATTTAAAAAAAAAAAAAAAAAAAAAAAATTAGAATTTTATATATATATATATGTAGTTTACCTTAAAAGGTTGGACTAGAGGATCATTGAGGTACCTTCTAACCTGGTATTGCATGACTTTATAGTAGCATTCAGATGTTTTTAGCACTGCTTCTGGTTGTTAATACTGAGTATAGTTCAGTGAAATCCTGTGTACAAATGTGGAGGAAAAATAAATGCCCAATTCCAGAGTTAAAAATGAGGTAAACTAGTTTAAGATTCTTCAGGAGGGCTTTTCTACAGACCTAATTGTGTATTTTGGATGAGCTACTCAAAATTAGTCTGCTTTTTAAAGAATGCTGTTCTGTTTTTGATATATCTTTGGGTATATCCTGTGCCCTTCATCAGGTACTTGCTCATTGTCTCTGCTGTTTGTTGGCTCTTTGCTCTTAAGATTAGAGTCCAGTTCAGAGGAGGTTACAGCCATCTGTGCTGAAATGGTGCCTGCTTCAGGGCTGGCTGACCTGTTACAGACACAGGATTTTACTGTTACATCAATATATTAGGCTCATATAAGTTTTTTCTGTATGGTTATTAAAAAATAACTTAGTCATTCTAATGTTTTGATTGCTCGTTAAATACTGTTAATAGACTTTGTAATACTTTATGTAAATCTTATGAAATAAAAGATAGTAGGTTCAGTAATTTCCACTGCCTTTTGGGAAAAGTTAGTCTCGTTTTTTTCCTTGAAGTGCTTGTCATCAAAGACTCCTGTCGTGTGTACAGTCTGTTATCTCTGCCTTTCTGTGTAGTTGATCAGTGCAAGGGAGAGCTTTTAATAAGAATTTTTTGTCTTTTTTTAACTTTTTAGCATATTAGAAAGAACAATTCGAGCAGCTGTGGAACAGCACCTTTTTGACCTGCAGAGCAGCTTAGATAACGATCTTAAACATATACAGCAACACAGACTGGGCTGTAACAATGAAGCAAAAAATCCCAGCGGGGATGAGGAAGGATCTAACAACCAGTAAGATTTTGTTGTATCTGTACTGAATTCTATAGGATTGCATATCATCACACTTCCAAACAAACTACCCTTATCCCCCACTTCAACCCAAAGTTGTAGCTTCTGCTATTAACTTCAATTGATCTCATATTTTAAACTGAATCACCTTCCAACAGTTGCTGGTAATCAGCAGCTCTTGAGGCAAGTATTTAAAATTGATCTTAGAGCTAAAAAAATTGTGAAGTATAACTGCTTCACTGCTTAGTTCTTTGAAAGTAACACAAGAACTGAAGTTTACCCAAGGGCTTTCATTCTTATCTTGCTGATATTACTTATGACACAATTTTACCATATGAAAGCTACTGTGGATGCCATTTCAGTTTCTTTACCCTACCTTTCTATGTCACCATAGCTATTTTACTGCTCTGGCTGCCAGTGTCAATGAAACAACTGAAAATGGATAGAACAAGCACTGTGAGTCTGTTTGCATAGAGTTTCAGCCTCGTTTGATCAGCTTTTTTTTCTTTTTTAATTGTAAATCTTGCCATGTTATGAGTGTAGCGATTGCCATGGCAGTGTTGAGACGCTGGTACAGTTTGGTGCTTTATTAAAAATAAATAGTCATGATTAATACCCAAACTCCAAAACTGTCTAGTTAAGTAGGACTTCAGTACCTAAAATCCTTTGTTGCTCAGAGCCTGAAATATATGAAGTATTGAGAGAGTCAAATGCTGTTTTCTAAATTGTTCAGCCTTTACTGTTTTTAAAAGTGTTATCTGTTGAGAAGAGATCAAACTAAAGTGAGCGGTTGATCATAAAAGTAATAGTCATTGCTGGTAATGATCAATTAAAACTGAGGTTTTAGTGTTAGAGATTTAATGCCTTTGAAGTAATTTATAAGTAAGTGGGTAATTGCCTGAAAGACCTGTTGTAGCTGAATTCCTCCAGTTACAGCATAAGTGCTCTAAGGGCTGGCAGACTTCACAGAAATGTAGGCAAAATGTACCACCACTGCAGGTTTGAAACCAATATACTTTTCTGGCATAGCGACTGTTTCAAATGCTTCTGATCATCATTTGGCTGTAGATTAATCGTAATAGAGGATACTTGATAGTGTTCTGGAAAGAGGTCATCCGTGTCCTTTAAAGCAGTGCAGTCCACAGACTATGCACAAGGCAAATACACAGTTAAACAAAACTAAAAACTGCAGTGATCCAGTCCACGTTTCTTAGAACTATCTTAAAATAATTGCCAGAATTAAGAAAAAAGAGTTAAGATGTTAATTTCTGAACTATCCTGTTTAGTATCGAGATATCTGATAGAGAAGGAATGTTCTGGTTTTTTTAAAGTAGTTTGGAATTCTTTGTGGGAAAGGAGAAGGAAGGGAAGGAAATCAAAGGTTTGCGATGAATTACAGAATCACATGGTAACAGGGATGGTAGCATGTAAAGGATATATGGACATAAATATGGTGTCAGTTTTAATCTGATTGTACTGTTACAAGCCTTAAGTTGAATTCTAGGAGGTTAAATGCTAGAAATAATGGGATTTCTCACTGGAGAGGAACAGTGATGCTATCTATAAAATGCCTGGCTTCAATACTGAGCGG
This sequence comes from Todiramphus chloris collaris, assembly GCA_025345505.1. Classification (NCBI taxonomy): domain Eukaryota; kingdom Metazoa; phylum Chordata; class Aves; order Coraciiformes; family Alcedinidae; genus Todiramphus; species Todiramphus chloris. The sequence continues at coordinate 8,428,121 of JANVCC010000040.1, forward strand.
TGTGCAGCCACAGCAACTTCAATTGAGTCTCAGTGTTGGTGCTTTTATTCTGTAGGTCAGCACAGTAAGTGGGGGATTTATGCCTGACCCTTAAAACAAAAGTCAAATACATACATTTTAATGTGCCTTTCATATAAAAAACCTCAGAAGTATATAAAAACTACATAAATAATTAAATTTGCCTACAGGTGATGGAAATTGTAGATATTACCAGTATCTTTGGTTGGAATAATTTTGCTGAAAAAAACCCCAATATGTTTGATACTGTTTAAAAAAACCAAAAGTATGGGGTGTTTTTCTTTAAAGGTGGAACAACAGTTTGCTAAAGTCTTCCTGTTCTCTTTAGGAATGATGTTATTGAAGATAATGGCCCTGGTAACAGTGAGAACACAGGAGACTGCTCTGAAGTTTTGGTTTGCACTGACTTAGACAGTGAAGCTATGAAATGTGATACTGTAACTGAAGAAGAAGAAAACGTTCAGGTGAGAGGAAGTCTCGTGTATGAAAATCATAAATTGCTGTGATGAACAAAGTACTTTAGAGATCCAAGCTTTCCCAGTAACTCAGGTGTAGCCTGACAAGGCACTGTGGCTCTGTGCTGTTAATTGCCTTCTCTGCTGTCCATGTTTTGCAGACATGCACAGAGAAGTTTTTGTGTACTTGAGTGTGACTTGTTTGGACCATGACTAATGTTTTTCTATTGGTCTTTCACAGGTACCAGTCCTTCCTTCTGCTGAGGTAAGTCAGTGTGTCGGCAAGCATAGCACTGGTTAGAATAGCATCTGTTAAGAGTAAAGGCTTCTTGAGGAGCAGAACATCTAGAGCTGTGATTGTAGCAGAGCCCCCAATTGGCCACACCTTTTACTGTATCAAGAAAGGGTAGAGGTAGCTGTCACCCTGGGACTCTGCAGCCTCTTTACTACGCTTGTGCTAGGAAGGTGTGGGTTTGTAATTAGCTAAATACAGCCTTTTTTCACTGTTTCCAATTTCTTCTGTGATAGACATAGATGTCTTTTTCTTCTCAACTCATCTTCATTGCCTTTCTGGTTGAAGAAGTTCTGTTACTTCTCCTTGGACCTCTTTGCTTAGATACTTGTCTTCTGCTGTGCTGATAGCTCGTGTCCCTCCATATTGATGTGTACACTTAAAATTCTTACGCTTGAGGTGTTCAGCAAAAGGAAAATGAAAGAAAACTAGATTTGTGACCTCCTGAAGAGGTTCAATGCTTAATATTGTCATCTTGGAAAGTATCAGGGTTGATCATTTGTATTCCAAAGCAGAAAAATCTGTCTGGAGTCGTGTATGAGCATACATTAGGCTGTGATCCCAACATGCTTGTGAAAGTAAAATACTTAGTTATATTTAAAAAAAAACCCCTGTTTTACTCAGAAAATACAGTGTTAATGATACTTGAAGTTGCTGTTTAAGTTCAGAAAGCAACTGAAAATTTAAACAACAAACTGTAGGATAATTAGGTGTCAGAGATGGAATTTTGGCTATACTTTTATATATTATGCTTGAATTGGACAGCTTCGTGTCACTGAAAGAAGCAGGTATCGTGTATGAATGGAATCCATTGAATGGAAGCCCAGGATCACAACTGTAAATATTGAAATTATTTTTTGCCCTGTACAACAAACATGCTTTGGTTTTTCTTTGAGCTGCAATTAGATCTTCATATACAATCAAATGTGAAGGTTTGTTGTATGTCTGGCCTGAATTTGTAATGATGGCCTGACCTGTAGTAGCACTCTTTATCAGTAGCAGAGTCTCCCATTCAGGGTATCTTCATGTGATCAAGCAATGCTGTGAAATATGTGCTAACAAAAATGAAATCAAGTCTAACAGTAATATGCAAGAGAACATAGTTTCTAACTCCTTGTATGAAATAGCACACGTGCAGCTGTCAAACTCTTCTTAGGAAAAATTTAAATCTATAGTTCCTTATTTATTTGGTAAAACTTCTGTTCTTGTAAATCTAAATAAAGAATTTTGTGGGTAGAGAGATTTGCTGTACGTGTGTAGAGAACTTTCTACAGTGGTTTTTAGCTTCTTGACTGTGACTCCATAAACCTTTCTGAGGGTTCCCTGAAAGATAACTAGATAAGCAAACCTATTATTAGTAGACTTAAATTAACTAGAGGAGTTTAATGGGTCTGTGAACTTGAAAAGATAGAAATGCATGCTTTAGCAAAGTGAAACTGTGAGTGTTGTCTGGAATCTGTTTTTATTAAGACAAAATGTTGCTGTAGTGCTTTTTGCTATTGTAATGTGTTCCTCTCCTGATCTTCTGTTTGCTTTCATGGATCCCCAGTGACTCTTTTGAATCACCTAACAAGCCAAATTTTTCAATTGTTCCTGCAAAACCAGCATATTGGTTTAGAATCCTGTTCTGTAAACTAGAACTTCACAGAATGTATTGATTGTCTGGGCTCTTTCCTGATACGTTAGTGCTGCATCTTGTCACTAAAAAAGTAGATTGTTGTCCTATAGTGCAAAATGCACAAAACAGGGTGTTGCAATTAGTATTCACCTGAACTGGATAAAATATCATGTAACTTTGCAAGAACGCTGCTGAAAGTATAGCGTAGAGCTCCATGGTTCTGCTATAAGTTTTTTTTTCTGACTGGCTATTGTAACTCTTTGTTTATTTGTAGTATTTGTTTTAGGTTTTCAGTCTTTTGACAATGAAAGCCTTCAAAAGCAGTAGAGAGTGAATTTCTCGTGGTAACCCATAGCACTTCCTGACTTCCTAGTTAAAATATATGATAAACTTTAGAAATCAAAATGCAGAAAATACACATGTAGATGGAGAAAGAAAAATCACAAATTGGTGGTGTTTCCCTGCATTTTATGCAGTTTGATGGTTTCAAAGAACAGCTGGGAAATACGAATTACACTTCTTAGGAAGTTGTGGATGCTGAAAAGCTGCTAGCAGAGGAATTTTCCTAGGTTCTCACAATATCCTGTGAGATCCCTGCCTTTCTCACACATGTTATGAGAAACAGTAGGACGGTTTTGTAAACTAGACTAGCACATGGTGTTTCGATAAGTTTTGTTTATGGTACATTGTAAAAATATTTTGAAATAGGTGCTGTAGGACTTTAACCAATCACCCTAGGAGATGTGTGATTGCTGACCAATCGCCCTATGGGGCTGGGGTATAAAAATGGGGTTGTAAATTAATAAAGTGGCTTCTTTTGCCTGCTCTTGCTGAACTTATATGTTGCTGCGTCTCTCCGCTCCCGGCATAAACAGCGACAGGAAGTATGTGCTCTTCAGAGTTCAAAGTATGTTACTGTGCTAAGAATATAAAGAGCAGCATGACACGTGGGAGTGCATGGTCATGTATAGATGTGCTTTTGTTGTCATACTTGATGTCCTTCTTGGCCTTTTTTCCTTTTTGATACATTTCTCTCCTTTGAGATCGGTAGAAAGGTGGCGTTCTGGGGTGAAGTTTGGGGTTTTTTTCAATGTTGGTTTCCACCTTCCTTTTAAGACACTGTTTCAGACGTTATTGGGGAGTTTTGTCTTTGGAGGAGATGTTAAAGGGAAATACACTGATCGTTCTGCATGAAGGGAGTTTGAGAGGGAAGAGTGGGCCTGTAGGAGCCGAGAGACGTGCACGGGAGCTCTCCTTTGGGTCTGAAATGGAAACAAAAGCAGCTGTTTCCACAGCTACAATAAGTGTGACTATGCGAGACTTGCACAGCTCATCTCCAGGGTGGAAATTAATTGCTGGAGTGTGACGGATCCACTGTAATTAAAAATTGCTTCCCTGGATTGGAATTTGACTTGAGGACTGAAATAGTGTAAACAGAATAACGGAGTTTTGTCTGATGAAGGTGAATATTAATGTTACTGGTGTAAAACTGGCAACTGTTAGGTATAGTTGATCTCTCCAGGTAACTTTATTTTATATTCAGATATTTTAAAGATCATTTGTGAAAGCTACTTGAAGTCTGAAACCAGGTGTAATGTTATTTTAAAATGTCATAGTTTATATTCCAAATTTCTTATAACCCTGCAAATAAGGCTTATTTTGAAGATCGAGTTCTGGGCTTTGGTGTAAATGCTTTAAGTCTTCTTGTGCCAAGTTTCAGTGAACAAAATGGTGACATGTATTCATCTGAACTTGTTTTGTGAGATGGTGTCATAGAAATGCCAGCATTTCTTCATCCCTTTCCAGTTCTGTTGCTGCTTTTTTTAGTAACAGGGATTAGTAGCTCCTTTTAGAAAGGCTGTCAGACTTGTGCTCAGCATATATGAAGTGAAACAAGTCTACATCCAACTCTTAACGTTAGAGACTAGGATACATTTTCTGCCCTGTTTTTAGTCACACCAAACCTGATGCTATGATTGACAATTTGCAGTAGAACTGTTAGTGGTAATACTAAAAAGGAATAATAAAAAAATGATTTGTCTGAAGATGGAAAGTCATTGTCTGTCTTATAGTGATTAAGACACCAGGTTACTGGCCTTATTTTAGATGTAAGAATATTGCATGGTTAAAAAGTATGATTTCTACCCCACACAATAAGCTGTGCTTTTAGTTCTTGAGTGGTTTTTGTGGTCAGAGATGATTACAGAAATGTTTTCAGCTAAGAATGCCATTCCCAAATCTTTCTAAACATACTCCTTTGCCAACAGTCTGCAGATGTATTATTGAAACCATGTGATGAAGATGCAGATGTCAATGGAGAAAATAATAGTGAAGGGTATGTATTTTTCTGTTGTCACTTACATGGCAGAAAGTGTAACTTCAGTTTCAGAAAGTAAGTGTACCAAACTGGTGATATGTGACAGCACAGTATAACACCAGGGAGGTGAAGCTCAAATGTATTATAGAATCATAGAATGGCTTAGGCTGGAAGGGACCTTAGAGATCATCTAATGCAACCTCCCCGCCATGGGCAGGGACACCTCTCAACTACACTAGGATGTAGTAACTTTCCACATGTGAAAATAGAGAGTGTAAAAATGGAATTTACTTTTATATCATGATGATCTAAAAGGAGGGGAGCTTTATGCGCTTAAAAGAGAAAATAAGTATAAGCCCCTATGATATATATCATGTTTTTTTGCGAACAACTCTATGTTCTATGTAAGAGAAATAGAAAAAGTGATGTGCTAAAGCATTTTACAGAACATTTTATTGCTCTTAATGATTGAAGAATTAATGCTGGTAATAATGACTAGTCAGAAGACTTTATGTTCATTTGCAGCCTAAGTTCAATACTGATTGAACTTTCAGTTTGAGTTCAGGAAACTTTTAAAATATGTACTCCTACTTTGAGAATAAAGGTCTGAACTGTTTTTATTTTCAGCTTGGCTCAAGTCCAGTTGTTGTTTACATGCTTCAGTCGAAATTTTGTGTGAAGAACAATGAGGGGGGGCGGGGGGGCAGGAGAAAAAAACCAACCCAAAGCAATATAACTTTTGCTCTTTTTACTTATCACTTTAAGGAATTAAATTGCATATCTGATAAAACTAGACCAGAATATTTAAGAATAAAATGTGAAGAGCATGTATAGTATTTACTGTCCATTAGGAACTTGTATTTAAAATGATAACTAGATCTGTGTCTTCTTTTTAGGCAAAATAGTATATTGCTTGGTGGCAATGATAGAATATCTCCAGAGATGTTTCTGGTAAGATTATGGTTTCATTTGTATACAGATACATCTTATGAACTTACATAAAATGCAGATATGAAGAAAACCAATAAATTTAGCTTTTAAAATCTTCTGTTGGTTGGCCTGCTGCAAGGTTTGCAAAACCTCTGATAGAGAACTCATCTTCACAGAAACTTTGGGCAGCAGAGCAAGCTGATATTTATGCATCTCATGTAAGGAATGTTTTCTAATGCAATTATTTGATTACTCTTTGGGATGGGAGGGATGTTTGTAATTCTTTGAATTGGGAAAGGATACAGTTTTTTTTTTTAATTATTGTTGTTATTTTTCCCCCAGAAAATTTCCAGAACTGCTGGAACTGACACTGACTAGATACCCCGTTTCCAGTTGCTAAATAATAATAAAATTGTTCTGTTATTTTATTTAAATACAGGATTCAAGTAGCAAGACTTGTGATCTTAACGCAAATACTGATTCAGAGGTGTCGGAGGACAGCAATGTTAATGTTTCTGAGGAAGCCCTGGGTGTCCAAATACCACGTTTAGATTTGAAGAATGTATCTGATGGTGACAAATGGGAAGGTAATTTGCACCTTTTGACTCATAATATATTTCACTAGTAATGATAAATAGAACATTTGACAAAATAGAAGCAGCAAACAACTCACACGTTTTTTTTCTTCAGTTCCATCTGAATAATATGTTCTCACACACGTGGTAAGATCGACCAAGTCATGGGTCCTATCTTGTTTCAGAACTATCTGTAACTTAATTAAGGACCTTAAAAAATGTAAATTAAAAATGGAGCAACTAGAGAAACCAAAAAAGCCTAAATTTCATATTAGAGGTGGTTGAGGGTTTTTTGGTTTGTTTTTTGTTTCTTTTTAAAAGTGAATTATGGTTCCCAGGACCCCGAGTCTCTCATTCAAGTCCTTAAAAACGCTTTCTCTGACCATGTTATATAGTTAATATTCACAGTGTGGTTTGTTTTTTATTTTCTTTTAATGTAAGCTGCTGAAGTTCTAATACTTGCTGAATTTGACTTAAGATCAATAGACTACTAAACACAGCAATTTATTATGAAAAATCTGTTGGTTGTTTTGTTTTAAGCATCAGGAATGTCAGCTGTTGTGTTCCATATCATTGGACAACTTGAAACAGCTCTGTATTTTCAAATAAAAGTTAAAGCTGTAGATAGATATTATTTCTGTGCCTTTTCTCCCTGCGTTGTTTGGATTTTAGGAAAAGCAAAATGTTTGAAACATAGTTTTCTCTCAGGATTCCTGATGTTTGTGACCTTATTTGTCATGGCCTTCCAGGTTTAGCAAGCCCCTAAGTGTGTGACTTTACTGAACTTTGTTGCTCAAATGTCTGGTAATAACTGTTCAGACTTCTGTTTTACTTGTGTGAAAACATAACCTCTGTGTAACCAGAGCAGAACCCTCTTGTCAGTATCTTCCTTTCAAAGTACTTTTCTTTTTTACATGTTCCTTTTATCTTGTTTCCTCTGCCTGGTGTTGCTATTCAGAATCACCACACCTTAAAAAATGCCAGTGATATAGTTTGCTAAAACACTGAGCTGTCACTGCCGGTACAGTGGCCACAGTCCACTTGCTTTCAATTGAAAAAACTTGCAAACACAACTTAGTAGATACAGTTTTACAGATTAACTACTCAGGGTTGAGGTTTTAACGTCCACCAGGCTGCTCCAGTGACAGCTATTCTTTGAGATGCCTCTTAGTGTCATGGTCAAATGTTAGTAAGGCGCTGGTAACGAAGAATGACTGCACTTAACTTCTGATTGCTGTGTTACAACTATAAAATTACTGAAGTATACCTGGAATGTGTGTAGCTGAACAGTGCAGCATATAGCTGTAGCACGTAGGCACATACAGCTTTGGCCTGAAAGCTCAAATGGTGATAACTTACTGTTCATTTGTCACCAGTGTTGACTGTTTTCCAGATGAACTGCCTGCATGAATCCATACTTCCCTTTAAACCCTTTCACAAATGATGAGGTTTGCAACTTGATTGGCTTACTTAGGTTTGTAAAATGTTTGCTGGTTGCCCTACTCAAGCCTTAGCAAACTGGATGTTTGTAATATGTCATGTCATGTGTCCATTTTCAGGCATCCAAAGATAAAAAGAACCCCAAACCACAAAACCCAACAAAACAGCAACAAAAAATACCACAAAATAAATAATTCTGCTTATCTTCTCAGTGTTTTATTTACATGAATTGCTTACTTGCACATTACATTTTGTTGCATCCTCTATTTGTGTTTAAATTTGTGGTTTAATATGTATTTTCAGAAGGCTTGTGGCTTCCATTTTCATTATTTCATTTAATCTGCTTATAAAAAAGTTGCCTTGGTTTTACTTACCCAAATAGCTTTATGACCATTACATTGAAAAGAAAGTAGTGTGTCTGTATTTAAATTTATATTATAAGCTTCTTGGTAGTAAAATCAGGATATTTTGCAAGAGGTGTTATTTCTTTGCAAAGTATTTTAACTTTGGCCGTTCTACAGTCCTGTTTAGAGTGGCTTGGTAAAGAAATCTGTACTGGTCCAAATCTTGTCACAAGGTTTGGATTATTAAAGCCAGTGTTACAGAATGCTTGAAGACCTGCAACCAACAGAGTTCTTGAAAGTGGACATCGAGTGCTTGCTGTCTTAAGGCAAAAATGCAGGTCCTTAAATCTGTATTTCTGAGTATTTTTTCTGCGTTTGTCCTGCTTTTTGGACATCACCACCATCTCTATTATTTATGAGCTGTGAGCAAAAACATACTTAGAACTTGTGTTTTGTTAACATGAGGATGTGTGAGACTCTTATTACTCCTGTGTCAGTTCTTTGTAAACTTTTCAGTAAAAAGTTCGAATTTGCTATGGACTGAGCATCCTTACCTGCCACTGAAATCGCTTGGAAGCTGAGAGTGCTCAGGGCCTGGCCCAAAATCTGGGATGTTTTTCCCTGGTACTGTATCTTCCTGCTTTACATGTTATGTATAGTTTGTTCTGACTGTGCTGTGTGTTCACTTTAGTATTTTTGCCATTCTTTTTCATTTTATTAGCGCCATGCCCTATCACTTTTCCCCTCATTGATTTCAAAACAATGCATCTGCAGAGAGAAGGGGAGGGTAAGTATGGTTCGCCATACGTTCAGTTATCTGCCTTTTGATAGTTTATGGTTTGCTTTCTAATTAACCCTTCACCTGCTGTCCCTCATATCTTGGGAATGTTCTGATCTACAATTTTTTAGTTTACTTCTTTCTAAAAAGTCCCCTTCTTGTGTCTTGTACTGTGTAAACAGGCAAGATTATACCTTAAAAACAAAACAAAACAAAAAATCCCAATTACACTTAGTAAATGTACAGTGGAAAGCAGGTACAAGGGTTACTTTTTTTAAGATGACTGTGGGTTTTATTGTTGTTCTGCACACTCTGAACCCAGTTTTCAAATTTCTGATTTAAACTGGAAAATGTAGGCAACTTGCTGAAAGGAAAAGGGGGGTGGGATTTTCAATTACTTGGAAGGCCATGCCAGCTTTTTAAGAGAGCAAGAAAACCGTATCTGAGAATTGTGAGGGACCTTAGCAACTAACTTTTTGTAGGGATTTTTAAAAAGATTTGATTGTTTTGGAATCCCCTGCCCAAAAGAAGTCACCTTTCACAAATTAAGAAATCTCTTTTTCTCAGTGGTGTCAAGATGGATTTAACCTTAAAAATCCAACAACACTTCTTTAAAAAGACTTAAACAAATGGGCATTGTACCTAAAGAGGTATTGTCAGGCTTACTTTCTTCAAAACCAAGAGGACAGTCTTTCAAAGTATACGCGTAAGGTATGAAAATTGATTTCCACAGCAAAATATTGCAATGGACAATAAATACGTTCTTCTAACTTTGGATTTCTGATAAGTAAATAAGGCTGTTTTAGACTGTTGAACTGTTCAGAAATGCGTAGTCCCGAGATACACTTTGAAAAAGGGATCCTAGTGTGCATACTTCATTTCAGTATCTTTTTCTTTCAATTGTTACATGACAGAATTAGTAGCTTTCTGATGTATTTTAATGTTTTTATTCACATTGTGTATGACACCACATCCTTTATAGCATACAAGACTAAGCATTGGGTACACGTTTTTTTGTTTCCTTTTGACTCTTGTTTATAATTCCGTTAACAGAAAAGTACCATTTTGTGTGCCTTTTTTATCTTCTAGATCCGTTTCCTGCTTTCAAATCTTGGCAGGAGGACAGCGAATCTGGAGAAGCTCAGCTTTCCCCGCAGGCTGGAAGGATGACTAATCATCCCCTGGAAGAGGACTGTCATCCGATATTGTCACATCGGAGTCTGGATTTTGGGCAAAGCCAACGTTTCTTACATGATCCAGAAACGTTAGATTCTTCATCCAAAGCACTTTCTTTTGTGAGGTATGTATTTGAATGCAATTAGTTGGTTGTAGGGGCGGGAGATGGTGCTGCCAGTGTGAAAATACAGCGTTGAAGAAATTCACGGGTTTTCATGATGTGAATTAATTGGAGACCGAGGTCAAACGTAGCATTTTATGGCCATTTGGCCGTTCTGCCTGCTCAGGAACTGCCACAGTGAGTCAGACCAGAGGTTCATCTGGGGTGGTATTGTGTCTCTCAAAGTGGCTGCTGGCAGATGCTGAGGGTAAGAGTATAAAAATAGGGCAGCCTTGTACAGTTTCCCTGGCATCTGGTCAGGGCTTCTGACAACCTGTTCTAATGGCACTTCCTGGGCTGAAGATAACATTTATATCCTTTGTTTACCACTCTTTGCTGGACTGCTGGTCTATGATTTTATTTAAGTTGGCTTGTTGGTTTTTTTTTTTCTTACCCCAGTAGTATGAATGTCTATTTTCATTTTGCATGATTTGGGATTTGTTTTGCATAACATGTTATCCATTCCCAGTAAAGAGAGCAAGGTGGCACAAAGCACTGCAACTAAATTGTGCGGCTATGGTCTGGGCAGATTCTTCATTTGGGCTGTGGAAAGTCTTCATTTGGAAGGGTTATAGGAAAGTATCCTCTGTTAGAGGTGAGAGGTGTGGGACAGCATTGCAGTGAAGAGGTAGGGTTCTTCATGCATATCTACAGCTGTAGAGGGCTGAGCCCTTTTAACCCAGTGTATGAAAGCAGAATTGTAAGTAAACAAGCTGCAAGGTATTTGTGTCACACTGGGGAGTGTGACCTTCAAAACCTGCAAATAACCTGTTCCCCATGCTGTCTATTGCTGCTACCGTGAAAGGGGATTCAAGAGGAATTTTCATGCTTGTTAGAGAAGTAATATTTTAAAAATGAGAACATCTGAAACGGGATAAAAAAAAAAAAAAGTTTAGTCTCCCAATTCTCTGACATAATTTATTGATGGAAAAGGGTATTTGACCAAGTTTTATCCAGTTAGCTGCAGAAGGTAGTTGACAAGCACTGTTAAAATGATGTAGACTAACCTGCAGAAAAGCGCCGATTGTAATGGCTGTTCTCATTCTGAAACGACTAAGGATCTACACTAGTAGATTATTAGATTAGTATTTCTAATATTTTGAACTACGTAGTTGTCTCTAGTTCTGCTGAAGGATCTTTCAGACACCTTGTGTAATAAGTGTCCTAAAAAATTCTCATGGCTGGTCTTGAAATAAAAAAGGCTTTTCGGGAGCAGCAAATGTCAAAGAGTTGAACAAGTGCAAAAGATGATTTAAAACCAGAATCTCATGCTCTAGAAATACATTAGTAAGGCCAACAGATGGTGTAGATGGTTTTACATAAGTATTAACTTGCTTAAGAGAGTTAAGTGGAGCTGTCTAATTACCAAGGATCATTCGGTGGCAGCTTCTAGCCTCAGCTTTATTCTGTGCCCAATACTTCAAGAGTATCTAGTAACTTGGAGGAGTAGCCTAGCCACCAGAAAAAGCTCAACTGTTTTAATGACAATGTAATTAAAAGTACATTAGTTTATTACACTTGAATTTCAAATGCTGTTTTTCTGTTACTGAAATTAGAAGGGGGAAAAATTAACATCACATTTTGAAGGCAGCAGATGAAAGCATTTTGATTTAGTAAGTAAACAGCTCTGACTGAAAACCTGAAAAGAATGGATTATAAACTGGAGGAAAAAAAATTGAAATTAGTCATCTGCTATTCAAATATACAAGTTGTTTGCACTCATTTAATGATTTCGATGACATTTTAAAAATGTGTTTAATACAGAACACGAAGAGCATCCTTTAGCTCAAAAGATGACAAAAGGGAAGACAAGACGCCTTATCAGCTTGTCAAGAAATTGCAGAAAAAAATAAAGCAATTTGAGGAACAGTTTGAAAAAGAGAAAAACAGTAAGGTGAGTTGCCACTTCTGCTTTTACTTGGGATAAAGGACTGCATGGTGGAGCTAAGCTGCTTCTTATAGTTCATCGCTGAGTAACTCTGGGTTTACAAATGAGAATAATTTTGTTACACACAGCTGTCTGCAAAAGTGAATGGAGCAACAGAAGTACTAGAAAATGTGCCCTAATGCCTGGGCCCAAAGAAGGGCAGACAGTGACATTTATGCCTTGAGACTGAGGGGATGTCGGATGAGATGTGTGGAGATGCAAAAGCGCCTATCACTTTCTGGTTCAACTTCTGATGTTTCTATTTCATTTTCACAAGTGTTAGCACTGAAATCTGATCTGGTACTAAGAGTGGCATCTGCATTACTAGTCACACCTCCTGCAATAATTAGTACCAAATTGTGAAAGCAGTATTTATGAATTTTATGGTTCAGTGTGTTTGTTTTCATATAATGTAGTTTGTTTGTAATACTTTTCAGCCTTCCTATAGTGATATCGCAGCCAATCCCAAAGTTTTAAAATGGATGACTGAACTTACCAAATTGAGAAAGCAAATAAAAGGTAAGAGATACTACAGTTTCTGGTTTTCTACAAACACAAATCACCTATGTGACTAAAATGACTTAAGTCATTCAGTAAAATTGTACAGGACAGTAAAAATGTTTCACTTCTAGATTCTGAACTCTTCAAAAATCAAAATCGGTTATTCTCGTGGCTTTGGGTTTAGTTCTTTAGAAGAGAAACTTTGCCTATGGAAACATTAAGTTACTTTGTTTGCAATTAAATGAACTGAGTTGCTTCTTTTCAGCCTTTGGATTGAGCATTTTCTCTCATTTCAGATGCAAAGCAGAGGAGCACAGATGGAGAATTTATACCTCAAACACGTCCACGAAGTAACACTCTTCCAAAAAGCTTTGGTTCCTCTCTTGACCAAGAGGATGAAGAAAATGTTGATGAGATGCGGGTTGTGCAGAAAGAGAAGAAGCCCACCAAGGAAGCTACACTTGAACTCATTTTGAAAAGATTAAAGGAAAAACGAGTTGAGAGATGTTTGCCAGAAGATATAAAAGTAAGTGTAAGGTTATGGACAGGCTGTTATAACAGAGGGAAATAGAGCACTCTTGGACACTTTGATACCACATCTATCAACAAAATGATGTTTCTGTCTAGCTAGCAGCCTTTCACCAAGCTCTCATATTTCAGACTCTGGGCAGGTGATCAAGATGAACCATGTTTTCCTCACTCTTTGTTAAAATATTTACAAGTATGTGCTGACAATGTTGGACAGCTTTAAATGGATGAAGGTGGGATGTATGGCATTAACTAAGCTAAGTTTGGCTAAGGCATCTGTATAGCTGATAATGTAGAAAAACTGTTCATTCGAGTGACTTGTGCTTGACAAGGTGTGACTTATTCTTCTGACAGAAAATGACAAAGGACCATTTGGTAGAAGAGAAAACATCTCTCCAGAAAAGCCTCCTGTATTATGAAAGTCAGCATGGACGACCGGTAGTACTTGGTTTACTTCATCAAACTATATGATTGTATGCATAGAAAACAGTAACTCTTGTCAGTAGTAATACCAGAACTTAATGCTGGTGGGTGGTTTTGTTGGTTTTTTAATTTTCTTTTTTTTTTTTTTTTTTATTTTTTAAAATCTTCTCCTCCAAAAAATGTAGGTATATTCCACAGATCAGTAGGTTATTGGGATTTGCAAAGTGATTGGTGCTATTTGGTGCCTTACATGTCTGTGAAGCGAAATCTTAAAAATATATGACGCTATTGAATATCCTGGGAAAAGGCCTGAAATATGTTCTGGATTTCACAAAAACAGAAATGAAGAGCCTTTTTCCTTTTTCCTTTTTCCTTTTTCCTTTTTCCTTTTTCCTTT
>JANVCC010000040.1:9042009-9220392 GCA_025345505.1 Todiramphus chloris collaris
TTCCATCGCTGCCCGAGGATGATGCGGGTGATGATCTTCAAGGGAGATCCACAAGGCTCAACCTGAGCATCTGCAGTTTACCTGATGAAGCCCGAAGTCTGCTAATGTTTTCCCACAGGAAAACATGCTAAGGAACAACTTAACCAGCACAAACAGTTAGGAAGCCCCAGGCCAGGCCCTTACTCACAACACTCGTCATAATTTGATTTTCTGCAACTCATAATAAAAGGTGCTTTACTGGGAGCTTTCCATTTCCAAAACACAAACCCAGCTGGCTCTCCGCGCTTGTTGTCGAGGACAAGACCAGTCTCGTTCCACCGGTACTGGATCCAGGCTCTTTAGTCACGCGCTACAGGCAATGCTGAGGAGGAGGAGAGCCAAACCCCACTTCAGTCTTGCAAAGAGTCACCATCTAAGAAGGCTGCTGTGGAAAACAAGCGGCGGTGGCAGGCTACACTACTGTCGTGCATAAAAATAACCCAGCCTCCATCTGCCTGTAGGTGGAAAGCAGAGGATCTCAAAGCTCCTTACAGCAGAACAGGAACCCGAACCTTCGCAGCGCCAAGGAGCAGAAAATACGGTAAATTCTGCTGTTGCAACAGGACTGGAGACCCAGATCTGAGCTATTCTGGGATGCTGGTGGGGAGCAGGGGTGCTGCAGGAGGAGGAACAGTGTATGTGTGTATGGAAAAACAGGGGGGGGAGGGAAAAAAAACCCAACCAGAGAGATTTTTTATCTCAGGAACAAAGACAGCAATTAAAATACTGTAACAACAAGACTTTCAGTTGACTCAGTGTTTTCTGCATGAAGCATGGAACTTGTTACTCCAGAACATCATTAAGGTCTGTTAATTTACCTGCTTCTCTGAATTTTGCTGCGTTTGCAGCAACGAAGATTCCCAGACCAACCATCATTAAAATTCAAAGCCTCATGACTGAAGGTTTTGCATTTAAACTTCCATCACAGGAGAAGATTATCTACCACCTACCTCGGAAGATAAGGTCAACAGGCCTAATTCCACGTAATAAACCCAGAGCCACACAATCGATTAAAAAAAAAAAAAAGAGAAAAAAATATTTTCCCTAAGTACCCAGTTACCAGTGGGAGTGTAAGCAAAGCTGCTTTCATGGAGCAGGAGTACTGTGAACTTCTGCAGAAGATGGTGATATTTGTTTATTACCCACTGATTACTCCTGTGAGTCAGGAGTGCTGGCTGTTTCTTGCTATCTAACTAGATTGGCAAGTGGCGTTTCCGAAGGGAACTGATTATTCTCCGCATAAATAAATAGATTTCTTCATCAGACTGAGGAGAGCTGCTGATGCTATCGGACACCAACACTTCAAAGCACTGCGCCGGAATTTACGTGCCAAGGGCCGCCCGAGTCGCTGAGCGCGGTGGCGAAGAGCGGGCTGTTGTGAGGAGCAGGCCCCGCAGAGGAGCGGCTCTGCCGGCAGCCGGGCGGGATGCGGTCTGCTCCCCCGAGACCCCCTGCCCGCAGCGCAGACGCCGCAGAGCCGCCTCGCGTCCGCGGGGTCGGGGCGGGCCCGCCGGGAACGCTCGGCGCCGCTACCATCTCGGTTCGGGGGCGGTGCGGGCTCTACCCCTCCCGGGGGCGGCCGCGCACCCGCCGCAGCGATAACCACCCCGCAATCGCAGAAGCTCGGCACTCGGCTCCGGGCTACAGCCCCGCCACCCCCCTGCGCCACGGCCTCGCCTTCCCCCACGGCGTTCGAGGCCCAAGGAGGCCGGCGCGGCCTTCGTGGCGCTGCGCCCGGGCAGCGGGGACGGCCCCGGCCGCCGCCGCCCCCCCGCCCGCTTTGTTCGCCCACAAGGGCCGCCCCCGTGGCGGGGGTTCCGTCCCGTCAGGCCCCGCGCCGCCAGAGCGCCCCCCCCTCCCCCCCGCCCCCTTCCAGGACCCGGATGGAGCTGGAGACAATAAAGACGGCGCCACGGGACAGCCCCGCCGCGCAGGCCCCATCGCCGCGGGGGGGCGGAGGGGGGTGCGGGGGCCCAGCACCGCCTCGGGGGACAGGGCGGCTCTCCCCGCTGCGTCCCCCCCGCCAACCGCGGCGACAGCGGCAGCCCAAGGGCTGAGCGCCCCAACCCGCGCCGCCTCTCACCTGCGCACAGAGGGGAAAAGCCGCGGGTGCGCACACCGCCTCCGAGCTGCTCCGCTGCTGCTGCCGCCGCCTCGTCCCTCGCTCGCTCCCGGCTCCGCTCCGCGCCCGCCGCCGCCGCGCTCCCCTCCCAGCGCCGCAGCCCGCCGGACGTGAAATCACTTCCGGTACCTGCCTGACCCCTCGGGCCCCGCCCCCTGCTCCCCCGGAAGCAGTGGCGGCGGCCGCTCTGGCGAGCTTGTAGGCACGCTGCATGCCGGGGCGCGTAGTTCGCCCGCGTGAGGCACGCCGGGAGTCGTAGTTCCGGTTGGCGGCCATTTCGCGCAGCGGCGCGATGCACGCCGGGAAGTGTAGTCCCGCCGGGGAGGCTCAAGCCGCCATCTTGTGGCGCCGGCTGGGAGGGAAGGCGGGGTAGGCCCGAGGGGCCATCGCGCCCAGGAAGGGGGAGCTCCCCGAGCCCCCTTCCGCCGCCAGCGGCACTAGGGCGGGGAGGGCACCGCACCCGGTGCGCGGCCCCCGGCTGCTGCGGCCTCGCCCCCTCCGGGCACGGAACGAGGCGGTGTCCTGCGTTACCGCAGGAGAAAACCTGCCGTGCCCAGCCCGGCTATGCCTCGGGAGTCCCGAGCCTTCCCGGGGAAGCCACTGAGCTTTACTGAGGGAAAAGAGATGTATGTAAAAAGTATGGGATGTATGTACAATCTACGGAAAACGTGCCTGTTCGCAAGCGAAGCGTTTCTGCACTAGCCTCATGCAGTTTTAAGGCTCTGTATTAGGAAAACAGGACACAACGAACACTTCCCTGCCCAGACTCCCACCCGATTTATAAAATTATTTGGAAAATATTTTTTTTTATTCTCTCCTTTGAGTGTCCCTCCAGTTTTCTGAAAGGTCGGGTGCTGCCCTTCCTTAGACACCACCTGCTACAACTGGGGCACAGGGGTACTCGCTGGGCTCCTCGCTGTGCTCACCCAAAGCCTCTGCCTGCGGACAGCTTCTCCAGTCCTCCGCCCTTACCAATCTCCTAAAAAGCAGACACCAAGAGAGCTAAAAAGCCCTTTGTTCCATCCAAGCCCTTTGCCAAACGCAATCTGACTGGATCTGCAGTCCAGCCAGTGTCACGGCAGGACGGTCTCTCAAGAGGCAGCTCTCAAGCTCACCACCCCAAACGCAGGAACTCTGCCCCGAGAAAAAGCCAGGACATGGATGGCAGAAAAATATTTCTATGTGCAACTGCAAAGCCCGCATTGCTGAGGACTAAGTTGCACAGAACTAAGTAACCTTGGCTAAGCATGGGACCCATCAGTGGCTGAAGAGTTCCCTGGTGCATTCAGGCTCAGGAACGCGAGCGGGGCGGTTTGTGAGCGGGGCAGGCATGGAGCACCTTGCCCAGCTCAGCGTGTGCTGGACACGCCTGCGAAACCAACACACGTGTGTAGGCTGCTTGGAAGCAGGAAAGGGGCTATCCCAGGGTAGTAACTTCAGTAACACTTCTTTGCTCAGCCTTATCCTTTTCCCTTTCCCATTCCTTTCCTTCCTAGGTTTTCCAGGGACTGGCTGTCTCGCAGATCAAGTTGTTGACACCGTATTGGTCACCGTTACTAACTTGTTTCCAGGGCCTAAGAGCTTTCTCTGCGGCCTGCACACACTCACTAACCGCCTCCCTCCTGGCCAAGCACAACCGTAAAACACTCCTCACGAAAATCAAACCTACACTACTCTTACTGCCCTTGTTTCCACAGCGACTTCCAACTCCATTTCAGTAACTGCAGCAGGACACACAGCTTTCCCATCTGTAAGAGGATTCTCTTTCTGCTTGTTTCCCAGTGTTCAGCAAGCCCAGGACCTCTGCTGAGCTACACACGACAGAGGCAACAGCCTCCGAGGTCACTCTGAGCTGAAACCCGTGTGTGAAAGCTGGCATCTAAACTGCAAAGCTTGGCTAATGTTTCACTCTGCTCTCATGCTCTGCCCAATTACCCCTTACAGATATAATTACTTCCAGAGTCAGCAGCCTGTGGCAATCTGCCACCAGAATGTGCTCCTGGCACCTGTCCTCAAGATGAAGTTACTCCGAAACCACTTTTCCATCGGACGCGAGTGTAAGGCATGTCTTCTCCTGCTCATGCAAACAGGAGACAGGCTGCAGAAGCAGATCAGGTTTGACTCATTTTCTGATGTATAGAAGCATCATGTTGCATGTATCCAAGTGTGAAGGTACATACGGCCCATCAGGGTTCTGACAGGACATGAATGAAGCATCTCTCTGCCCATACCAGAAACGGAGGGTTGGTGGGAGAGATTTTTGACTCTGAAGCTGGGCTATGCTGCTGTCACTTTACACCTGGAGTTTTTACTTTGAGCCACTGAACATGATGTCACACCCTCCTGCATCTGGATTTAATCCCCAGGAGTTACACAGCTCAGCATTTATGACAGGCTGAGGCCACCAGGTGCAAGATCAGCCAACTGCACAGCCATTCAAGATGCCCCTTGCTCCAAGGAGGACACTGAGGGGCTGGAGCATGGCCAAAGAAGGGCAATGGAGCTGGGGAAGGGTCTAGAGCACAAGTGTGGTGAGGAGCAGCTGAGGGACCTGGGGTTGTTCAGCCTGGAGAAACACAAGGCTCAGGAGAGGGAGACCTTGCTCTCAACAGCTCCCTGACAGGAGGGTGGAGCCAGGTGGGATCAGTCTCTTCTCCCAAGGAACAAATAACAGGATAAGAGGAAACAGCCTTAAATTGCACCAGGGGAGGTTGGACCTGAGGAACAAATTCTTCCCTGAAAGGGCTGGCCCCATCTGTCCAGGGCAGTGGTGGAGTGCCCATCCCTGAGGAGGGGTTTCAAAGCTGTGGAGATGTAGTGCTGAGGGACATGGTTGAGTGGTGCCCTGGCAGTGCTGGGTGAAGGGCTGGACTGAAGGAGGTGAAAGGTCTCTTCCAAACAAAACAGTTCCAGGATGGAGGCAGCCCTTAAGGAAAGACTACATTAGAAATAAAACACCCAGAGCTGTAGTGTTTTAATCTGTTACCTGCAGGCTATGAGAATGCTTAAAATGCTTGGTGGCAGTGAGGACCTTCAACATCTCATATACCACCTCCAGAGAGAAGGGGGGTGACTGGCAAACTCTAAATGACTGCTTTGAAATCAGGTTCTCTGCTTGGCCCATGAGCTCAACAGCCTTTTGGAGACAGATGAATTACAAATGTCATCATATGGGAGGGGTGTCCCAGTCCCTCTTTGTGACTCAGTCACAAAGGCCTTAACAAGAGGCTCTTGTGACTGAGTCTTTGCACTTTCTTTCAGTGGACAAGAAACAAACTTAAAAGGAGCAAGAGAAGTTATCAAGAGTTTACTTCCATCTCATGTCTACCAGGTGTATTTGCTGAAGTAAATTAACCTCAAGCCTCCTCCCTGTGAAAGCCCTTGTCAGCATCCTCCCTGCCGGCCAAGACACTGAAACAACTGTCCCTCATTTTTTTTATCCACACTGTCACGTGGCTTGAACTTCAGCTTTGATAAAAGCACCATCAAACTCAAGAAATAAAAGTGTCAGCAGGAAATACCTAACGGTGTTTTAACAAGTGCCATTTTAATTTGTTTGGAAAGGAAAGAGGTTTTAGGAAAGAGAAAGAAAAGTTATGCGGGAAGCTGTGAAGTCGCAGGCGTTAAACATGCACATTTTCCAAAGAGCGCAGGAGTTTCCGGGGGGTGTCGTGAACATGGAGGCAAGAGCTCAGTAGACAGAGTGGTTAACATGCCAAACGTGTCTAACGAATGACCATCGCCTAGTTTTGTTTATTGGTAAATCACTTTAGTAACCCAAAGTCACAAATAAGCAGTAAATAACAAAAACTACAGATAACACAGGTTACACATGCAAATTTTCCTGTTCACGTCTCACATGTGCAGGTACATTAAGAGCACAGTTCTAAAGATTCTTGATGAAACCAGACTTTAACCAGAAAAAAAAATCCCAACTTCTAAAATGCAGGTATGAAAAAATTACACATGAATATAAAGATATCTTTTTTACATTTCAGGACTCGAATGCTGCTTTTGGATGTACTAGAGATGTACGACAGCTATGAGATTCAAGTAAAAGCAGGAAGAGCTCGAGGAAATAATACTGGTCAGAGGAGAATGGGCATTTACTTCTCACTAAAAATACACGGAATAGCCGAATAGGAAAGTCTACCGAGAGCTTAGGAAAAGAAAAAAATATATAAATCACAAAGTTGTTAAACTAATCGCTACTGTTCCTATTTGCTATATAACAGCAATGACATTAAAAGAAACTGCAATTCAACATTTAAAACTGCAACTTACATATAAAGACTTCTCAAAAAGTGAAATGCAATGACAGTCTTACACTCCAACTTAAATATCTGCTAGGCTCAGACTGAGATATGGAATGTTCTAGAGAAAATAAAAATACAGTCTTACTTTTTATCTTTTATTCAGAATGAAATCAAAAGACAATTTCTGAAGCTTGAAAGCAGTAAATTTCACTTAAAGTTTTCTTCCCATAGATGAGCTTTCCACAAGGGTGCAAGGTGGCTTGGTTTTTCCCTCTAACAGCGTGAAGTGTCAAAACAAAAACTTGTTGCCATTCTCACATTAAGAACAAATTTTTTATCATTAACTTAACTGCATATGCTTTTTGCTACAACATTTAAACACATGAACAGACTTCTAATGCCTACTGTATTTCACTAAAACAAAAAAGAATACAGTATTTCCACCTACTACTGGTACTGCTTTTAAAAAAGATTAACATTAAAAACAAAGCCATTGTTTTCCTTACATCCATCCTTCCTTCCTTCTAAGCTTCTTTCTTTTGCCTGTAGTCTTCTGCCATTTTATCCAGAATTTTCTGTTAAAAGAAAACAATTGTATTTGGGTTACGTTTGCAGTTTCTCAATGTTCAACATCAATAATAAAATCGTAAATCCAATTTTCAAGTTGTAAAACCTGCAGAGGCAGTGACAGGACTAGCCCTGAGGCGGGGCTGCTCTGAAGCACACCCTTACGGTACGGGTACCGCTGGCCACCAGCACAAACCCAGTGGTGGCCCTGCCAGGCCGGCCAGCCAAGAGAATTCCTTCTGTTTTGTCACGGCCTTGTGACAGCAGCTGTGCCACTTACCTGCTTGGAATCTGCTACCTATAAAGGTAGGGACAAAACATCTCCCCTCCTAAAGAAGGGTTAGTTTGGAAGTTTGAGGAGTTTGTATCACTTTGATGATTTGGTAGCAAGATCAATTAATCTCTTTAGCTGCTCTCAAAGTGAGAGAGGCTCCCAGCTGGAGAAGGGCTTTGCCACTGTGAAACAAAAGCTGCATTTTCCACCCTTTCCTTCCCCAGTTCTAAACCCACACTGATGGTACAGACATTCAAGAGCAGCTTGGTAGTCTTTTGTGCCACGGAAAGAGCAAATCGAATTAAGTTAATGTTAATTAAGTTAATGTTAAGTGATAAAGTTAATAAGTGTGGAGTATTTCCCCCACTTCCCTGTTTACATCCAGCCTTTCAAGTCCCATAATGGAAAAGAAAACAACCAAAACAACAACAAAAAATAAAAACAGAAAAAGCTATGGGTGATGGATGAGGCGGGTTGTTCCTACTACAGGATTCTGCATGGTAATTATTTTCTGATCTACTCCTTGACAATGTTTGTTCTGTGACACCTGCCTTTCAGGGCCCTGTATTTGTTTAGGGTTCCCTATTATTGCAAGGGAGAAAAAGGCTTTGAGTCCAAGATGCCACCTTCTCCTTTTCTACTGACCCCCGCCCCCGCCCAGATTTGTTTTCAGCTCAAAAATTGACTGATATGAAATCAGTTTGTGTAAACACTGCGTTATTACTGGAATTTTGTTCAGGGTTTCCCCCCGAGGTGATATTTCAAAGCAGCTCACAGTACAGAAAGATACAGCAGCAGCATAATCACTCCCACCATGCAATCATGTGATACCTATCCAATTAGAAATTGGAAAGCACGCTCACAAAATCAGAAGTTGCAAATATGAATTTAGTTGTTTACTTATTTAAATATACAAAAACTTCATCTTAAGCTCTCTTGAAGGGTTAAAATCACTTTCAAATGGACAATTGGAAGGGATTTGAGTCAGCTGTATTTACTCTGCACCACTACATCTAAGCCTGGCCTTTACTCCAATTGGAACGGCCTCTTTCAGTCAAATTTAAAATAAAATAAAAATGCTAGAGCCCATCTTCAAAAATGTGTATCCTGCGTATTATTTTCACAAGATGAAGTTTTGGAGAGTTAAAAAGTTATAGAAGAAGCCAATTTCCACTGCCTGAAAGCTTTTGTTGTTGTTGTTCCTCAGTCCAGTCTCGCTCAGATCTATTCCCCAGGAAAGAATCACGCCATTTAAAATGAACAAGTTTTTGCCTTACCTTCAACTTTTGATAATGAGGAAGGCTGCTGCAATGGGTCTTTTTTGCAACATCTTCATTTGTGTAGAACAGGGAACACAATTTGCAATAAAACCCTGTTTTGGGTACCACATAATTCACACCTAGAGAAGTAAACACCACAAAATAAACTAAGAGTCTACTCTACATCATTTCTTTTTCAATGTCATATGTCATTCCAGCTAAATCTTAAAACCATAATTCACTTTACATTAAAAGCTGCTTTATTTTAAAAAGTCCTTGGTTTAGTTTAGTCAAGCCAGGGCCTAGTAATAACTAAATATGTGCAGGCTTTTTTTCTTTTTTCTCTTTTTAAATTTCAAAGCAACCTTTTAGATTAAGGGTCCATTGGTTCCTTCAAAAGAACTAACAATGTTCTACGATCGAGTTCTAAGTATTTAGGATGAATCTAAACTCTTTACCACTATTGTGCTTTGTGCTATTAATTGGTGTTGCTAAGATATACTTCTTCCAATTTAATTTCTGTCTAAGGAAAGTGTTATGAAGAACTATATGAAAATAAGGGGAAAAAGAAAGAAAATACTAAGGTTGGGGAAGGAGTCAAGAAGGGGAGAAAAGCAGGAAGCCCTAGAATGAAAGGCTCAGGGGTAATGTGTTGCCAGAAAGAAAAGCCGAATGAAATGAGAAATGCTACTGCAATGTACAGAGACAGGGTGGGGAAGAACTGGAAACAGCCTTACCAACAGGAACGTTTGGCTGGTATGGCCCAATCCTGAACTCGTCTGGAACAAGAGCCTTCTCTGGGACATTCTTTATTTCCTGTTCATCCTGGGGGTCTGTATTTTCATGGGTGTTTTTCTCAGCATCCTGTGCTGTGGTGACATCGGAAGCTTCAACAGTTTCAGCCTTCGAATTATCTTCGGTTTTGGTTCCATTTTCTAACATTTCACTCTCCTGCTCTGGCTCTTCAATCTTGTCTACCTTGATTTCTGACAAACTCTCATCATTTTTGCCAGCAGATTTTACTGCCAAACCTGACTTGCGGAGTTTCTGGTGATCTGAGTCTTCTTCATCACCAACCTCATCCAGAGTGACAAAGCCTTCCATGCTCCGCGGAAAGCCACCCACGTACCGCTGTTGGGAAAATGTTTTCCTTATGTCAGCTTATTCTTAAATGTTCCCCCTCAAACTATCTTAAGTTTCAGAAAAGTAGTATCTTCTCCAAATTTCCTGGAAAAATGCTCAAATCATTCCTTCCAGACCTTCCTCATTCCTTGAAAATGTTACTCAGGCCTGCAGGAGTGTAACAAGCTCTTTTTAAATGTACTCCCCTGTCCCAGAATCACGTGTTCAATTTCAGACTCCCCCCCCCCCCCCCATTTTTATCATATCTACATGTGATCTTCAACTTGATAATCTCAGTATCTTTCTGCTCTACTCTTACTTTGAAAGTCCTAACATGAGTCTTTAAATGGAAGTCATTTATGGAATGAGCAAGATGGGTTTCTATTTGAGACAGTCCCGCAAGATCCCCAAATTCATGCCTGCAGAAAAAGTAAAACCTTAACCAGAATGATTCCATATGAAAATTCATTAAAAATATAACGAAGACTATTTTTCAACCAGTGGAAAGTTGGATCAAACCAGAGAACCACCAACTGCAAAAACTGTGAAGGTCTTTCAAAATCCAGCTTCACTACAACAGTCAACCTGTCCGAATTCTGCTTCTGCTGATATGGAGACACCAGTATTCCCCACACTGAACAGCAACAGCATTGGCTCTAAAACGTAGCTCTTCAGGGAAGCGAGTTGGGATTTTGAAGCGGTTTATCCTAACAGATCCCCAGATAGTAAGAAATAACTGCTGCCTGTGCACTGACAGAACGATCCCAACACTGCACAACTGCTTTCCTGACAGAAGGCGTCCCACAGTCCAAACCACATTCGTTAAGAGTAAGGAACACGCCTTACTAGTGGCAAAACAACATTCCAAGTCAGTGAAGTTACTAAAACTCCATGTGCTACTCCACATAACTGAGTAGGATTAAAAAAGCAGCTGGTAGGACATAAAAATCCCATGAGTGTGGGATCAGCTGGTGAGAAAAAGGAAATGCACAGCAAGGGGCCTATAACAGGAGACGACCTGAAACTCTTCCCCCCCCTTCTCCAGTTGGAAACGAGCCTTGGCTTGACCACAAATGGGCTCACCCACCTTTCTGGCTAAACTTAAAGTGTAGATGTACGTACAATTGTGTCCAAGTCTAGATGAGCCTCAAGTCCCAAAGAAGTACTGTTTGGAATGTCACTGTTCTGCTCTGCACTCACATATCTACAGCCAGTCTCACCAGAAACTGCTCAGGAGAAAACACCTCTGGGATGCTTAATATCAAGTCAAAAAAGGAGTGAAAAGAAAGACCAAAAAAAAAAAATCCCAGGGAGTGATACAGGAAGAAGCCCACAAATTAAGAGTTCCTGTACAGAGAGGGCGAGTTCTACCCGAATCCCTCAGGATATTCCAGTTTCTTTACCAGAGCTTTAACACCCATTTCTATTCAGATGGGTACGCCATGCATGTGGGCTTTAAAGACACACAGAAGAGCCTGAAACAGAACATCCTGTGCTGTGCCAAGTTCAACAGGGTTTTCACACCCAGGTACCTTGCTATGCAATTACCTTTTTAAGCTTCTTTTTTGCTGCTGGATTGGCCACAACGTTCCCCTCAGCTTTTACAGTCACATCCTCAGCTGTGTCCTTCTTTTCTTCAGTAGCCACATCGGTTAAATTGGCAACATCTGCGTCCTCTCCTGCAGAGCTGCCACTTTCTAACAGTGCTGCTGCTTCCTCCTCATCCACGAGCAGCTCGTCTTCAGACTCAAGGAGCAAACTGGGCTCATCCTGGTCTGCCTGTTCGCTGCTTTTAGTGCCCGATGGCTCAGCAGCATCATCTTGTTTCTCCTCTTTCGCTTTATCTTCTACATTGCCACTTTCAGGTTTCTGAGTAGCATCTGTTTTAGACTTCTTATCAGTCGGAGAATCTTTGCTGTCTGGAGAGTATGTTCTCTTTCTGTAAAAAGCACAGAATACTTGCTTGTAAACCTGAAGAGAGCCCAGAAATTACTAAAAAAAAATAACAAAAACCCAAACCACCAATAACGTAGGTTATATTTTTCTAGACGAGCCTGAAAAAAGTTATGTTTCAGTTCAGAAAAACTGATGGTTGAGGGAAACCTTGAAGGATTCCATTCTTCAAATATGCAAAAGGCTGCTACAAGGAGGATGTGTCCTTATGGGACAGGACAACTGCTCATGAGTTTAAATTGCAGGAAGGGAAGGCTAATTAAGGACTGGGAAAAATTTCCTGAAGAGGCTGGGAGATCATCATTAGAGGAAGGGGGTAGGTAGCATATTAGAAACAGTTAATCTCAGGGCACAACAAACAATTTAATCTCTCATCTTTGCCTGATGACTCCCATGTAATTGCTATACTCTGGAGAAGGTATCTTCATATTTCTTTTAAACAACATTACGCTTTAGCAATAGGAAATTACCTTGTTTTATCCTTTTTCAGCAGTTCAACTCCTTTGTTTGGAATCTAAAATAAAATCAGAAAAAATTCCAAAGTCACAGTACAGTATTATTTATACAACTGTTGCAGCATTAATTCAGAGCAGGCAGCACAATCTAGCCAAGTGCTCCCAGTTATGTTAATCCACAGGTACCTTTTCACCACGCTCACCTACCAACCAGATAATAAACCACTATTATGTTAGACTGGATTGTTTGTAACTGGAAATACCACGTCTTCATTTACAGTACTTATCAGTTACTCAGTAAAAAACAAATGAGGATATCCTGATAAAAAAAAAAATCATATACAATTCCTCTTTTGTTTGAGCTGATACTGTGTGATTTAGGAAGAGGCAAAGATCACTCTTAATCTACAGTTTTCTGTCATCAGCAGTGGGCTACATGGAAAACTTCAGCAAACTCACAAAACTTATTTGTGTGTTGCTCAATAGGAAACTCCACTTGCATGGCATTAACATGGGAAAATATTCCTTCCTTCCTTGGTACAAGCTGCAGAGGTGCAATTACAGCCTACATTTTGACAAAGCTCATTCTTAAGATTTAGTTTGTAGGTTATCAGTCTATCTAGGGAGTGGGGTAAGTGTCCACTACAGGGATCCAAAAGCTTTCTGATGCCAAGGAAAAAAAGGTTTTGGACAGCACCCAACACAGGAAGCACCTTCTGTTGTAACACTTTATGTTTAAAAAGGAGGCCCAAACAACATTTGGCCTTTTTTCTGTACACACAAGTGCATGTACAGCAAAATGGACAAACTAACTAGGAGCTGGGAAAAGCCAAGAATTCATTCATCAATGTAGGAGGACATAGTTCTGCCACTCAGCCTGATTTTACTTGCTGTTTGTCTTCAGG
Source organism: Todiramphus chloris collaris (assembly GCA_025345505.1). NCBI lineage: Eukaryota > Metazoa > Chordata > Aves > Coraciiformes > Alcedinidae > Todiramphus > Todiramphus chloris. The sequence continues at coordinate 9,054,962 of JANVCC010000040.1, forward strand.
AGGGGTGGGGAAAAAAGTGAACCCAACATCACAGAACATCCTAAATGGAGAATTTTAAACTAAAGATCTCCACAAATTACTCTAAAATTTAAATTCTAGTAGTTGTTTGGATTTTGTTTAATCTGAAAGGAAAATTCTTTTACTTTGTTCTAGGCCCTATAACACCACACTCATGCCAAGTAACTGCACTTACGTAGCCAGAAGATACCAAAGTGAATTCTCCCATTTTACAAGAGGCACTGAATTAGTAAGAGAAAACGGTCTTCTGCTTCTCTTTACACTTTCTACTGCAATGAAATCTAAAACCATTACTTACCCTTAACACCAGTTTCTTGTATTTTTCAGATAAATCCACTTTCACACATCTGCCTTGGAACCAAAGCGCTTTGTTGGCACAATGCTCAACCATAGCTAAAGCATCTTCTCTGGTCTCCATCTCAATGAAAGCCTGAAAAGATTAAAACACACATTAAAGCAACAGAGAAATACACACCATTCTTGCAGGCAAGGCTATTTAACTTAAACCACAGCGTTTCCAAACTCTGAAACAAAAAGGAAAAGATTCAGCTGTATCCATCCTCTCCAAACTAGCTGTACCTTTTCAAAATTACTGAAGTGCTCTATATACCTCAGCTTTTCAATTCAGGAAGAGCTGACCCGCAGAAAATTCTGAAATTGAAGTGGCATTTAAATCATCTAGTAATTCAAAAAAAGGGTTGCCATAAAGTAAGATATGATTCCAAACAAAAACCATCTAGACAATGAAACTCATTTATTTGGTACTTAAGTACCTGGGAATTCCAAAGTAGCTTAGAAATGACCCCAGCTGTTTTATTTGCATTTTTTGAGACAAGTCTGAAACAGAAAGGCAGCAGCTGCCAGTCTGTAAGCGCTGCTTTGTGAGGTGTTCCTCCAAGAAACAGCCTATGACACACTTAAGTTTGCTGAACAAGCTTTTAAAAACACATCTGGGATAGATCATCAGCGGCAGAAAGAAGAAAGATGTTTCTGCATCCAATTTAGACAGCAAGGGATTTTATTTTTCTAGTGAAATAAGGTCAGGGAGGACTTCCTAGGGGCCATACAATAGATTTCAGCAATTTTTCACTCCACAAGTGTGATGTTAGGGGATTCAGGCACTCATCTCTTGGAAAAAGCGCTGGAATTTCATATTTAACTCAAGGGAGCAAGAAACTGGGCCAGCAAAGCTGAAAAAAAATTGAGAACTAAATACTTAAAATTCCTGTGTATTTACAGAACTCATGTATATGCACACCCAAAGCATCACACTATACACATGCAATGAACTAGCTTCAAAGAGTTTAGTCACAGCAGGATTGTTTTTGTGTTGTTTTAAGGAATGAAAAAACAGAGGTAAACAAAAGAAATATCTAGTGGAGTATAACTGTGAATGTTCCATATGTAATGTTTGTTCAGCCTTAAAAACGTTCCAAGACCTGCAGAAATCTGCGTAACAAGAAATTAAGCCTCAATCCTCAGTACACCTTCAGAGCTGAGGCCAGTTCTTTCTTTTTTTTTTTTTCGAAGCCACTCACAGGAACATTTTGCAGTGAGCAAGACAATGAAACACCACCCACAGAGGCCTCTGATCACTTCCGTGTCGATGCTAGAGCAGAAAGTCTACCCAGGCACCAATTAAAGGCACATCATTTCTACATAGTTCAACACCTTTGTTTCAACTTTTCACCCACTTGTGTTCCTCTGGTCAGTTACCTGGCTCTTCATTCTCATGAGTATGTAGTTCTTGATTTTTCCGTAGGGCTCTGCCAGTTTGAGCACGGCGTTGTCCGAGTAGCCCGAGTGAGGTAAATTGCTGAGATGAATCACGCGACCCAGCTCTGGTTTGGGCGGCTCGGTTTTTTGGTCAGGTTTACCCTCAGGTTTCTAAAAAATAAGGAATGGAATTTTTTTTTAAGTATATACTACAGAAAATATAAATGGGTGGCTGTCCCTTGATTAAGTTGATATAGCTGAGAAATACGTAAATTAAGAATTACAGCCTCATAAGACTGACTGCCCCAGATTAATGCTGATTTATTTTAAAGCCAGCACAAGTGTTTTACCTTTATTCTTTTGTATTTCTGTGACAAGTGGACTCTGACTGGTTTACCAAACACGAGCGCGGGGGTTGTTGAATAGTATTCTACTGCAGCCTGGGCATCTTCAGTGGTCGACATTTCGATAAATGCCTGAAATATAAAACCAAATTAAGTTCTATGCCTTCAAGAATCAGGATTTCTGCTTAAAATCTTAAGATCTCCGTTGCTTTTCTGTAAAAACAGCCACATCAAAAATGAAAATCACCTCTGGGTTACAACATTGACTTGATGTCAGAACTTGGCAGGAATCTTGCCTGCTTTATTTAGGAGCACAAACAGAACTATTTCATTTGTTTACATCCCACCTAGATTTGGATTCAGAACATTCAATTGCTTCCTGTTTTTTCTCTATGATATTGGCTTTTTCCACACTTAAAAATATGACACTCTGTATAATACAAGCTAAGACCAAGTAAGTTTTTGGAGAATATTAGAACAAGATTCACAAGTGTGGTGTATTTTTCATTAAGTTTTTCTAAAGGGATTCATCTTACCTCATTGATCTTATTCAGAATCAGGTGATTTGTAATGATTCCAAACGGTTCCACAAGCTGAAGCAGCTGATATCTCAAGTTCTTTCCCCTCTGGAAATCCATGATGTGAACAACTCTGCTGGTCTCCTGTTGAGGACAAAGCACATGTACACAATGTGAAAAGAGTATGTCTTATCAGCTAACCTTAGTAAGCAAGTCTATCAAGACTCTGCTCTACTTGCATCATGTTTTCATTTTTAAGTCTTTAGTGGTTACTAAAGTGAGATGCAAACAAGAAAGGCACAGAACCTCCTGGGATTGCCAGAAGAAGATTCCTGCCCTGCCAGAGCTGCTTTTCTGTATGTTCATGTCACACAGCTTCAGCATAACAGAATGTTAAACAGGGTCTGTACAGTTTGGGAATAAATATTTTGTAGAGTACCTGTCACGAAGAAACCCCAATCTTATTCCAAAGTCTCAGTATTTTCACAGAAATAAATCTTAAAATCTCACTTTTAAAGACAAATGCTTCATTAAAACCAAAACAAAACCAACAAAAAGCCCAACAGTTTTAATACTAACCACTCTGCCCTTCTGCATGTGTCTCGGTCCTTGCATGTTTCCATTTCCAGCTCCTTTAAGAAATAGAAAGAATGAGCAAGCTTAGTTCAGCCTGTAAGACTGGTACTAACATGCCTCTTCATTAGTTCTTAAAGAGACAGAAGTCACTTGTCATACTAAACCAGAATGACAACAAGTTTTAAAAATGAATTATTTCAGTACAGCCTGAAAAGGCTGTTCAATGTGTTTATTTCAGAGCTCTTGTAATTTGAGATCCTCCTTCCTGATCACAGTTTTGGTTCTAAACCAACACCTATTCTATTAGTGTCCATTTTACTGTGAAACACCTGAAAAAACCTTTTGAGACAGTTTGTCTCAAAGTTAAGGTTGACAAGCTTTGGAAAGTTAACAGTATTATTTTAGAGAAATTAACTAGGAATGTATCTAATGCCTAAAGATGCCTTTAAAGCATCTGAAATACTTGTACTTTGTCAGGACACTTGGGTAAATTAGATTTGCTCTTTCAGTTACTGGAACCATTTAAAAGGTAGGTGCTAACAACTTCAGGCAAGAACCTGATCTTCAGCCTGCCTTCCTGTGAAGAAGAGGCTTGCATCAGCTGTCTTCACATCAACACGTAGCTAAATCAGAAGAAACAAAAACTTCTAGACAGGAAAAAAATACAAATTCAAAATGTGTGGATTTATGAAACAGTTAAAAAAACCCATCCATAATAATCTGGCCTGTAGTTAGGAGATGGTAGAAAGGTGACAGTGTGGGAACCAAGTACCAGTCTTTGGCCAGGGAGGGACTCGAGTGTTTCAGTTCCACTGCTCAGAAAAGTGAGTTGTTTTATTGTTCTAAATTACTGATAACAAATTAAAACAAGAAAAAAAATTAGGAACTGAAGTCTTATAAAAGTAGATGCCTGTTGATGTTACCTCTTGGCCCAACAGGAGGTCCTCCAAGGTGAAATGGAGGTGGTGGTGGTCCCAGAATTCCTGGTGCAGGGTTTGTGGATTGCTGCAACATAAACGGATCACCCCTAGAAAGAAAGGAAAAAACACACCTTAACATTAAAACAAATAACTGTGAAGCTTTCCTTCTCAAAAAAAAAAACCCCAAAAACCCCAGCAAAACCCACTAATTTCTACAGAGCATTTAAGAAGACTGTCTGCTTTTACTGCTGCTCTTCAAACGTGTACCTCCCTTTGCTTCCTACTAGATGAAGAAATAAAAAGCAAAGAATGTCCTCCGCTTCAAATAAAAACCTACAAGTACTTGAAAATTAATTCCCACTTACATTCCATGCCCTGAATCACTGTCAGGATTCCATTCTGGATATCTTAAAAGAAACAAAAAGAAAAGGTAAGAAAAATACCATCTCCTCTACCTATGTAATCATTTCCATACAAGCAGCAATACCTCTCACAGATCAAACACACAGTAACAGTGCCCACTACAGGACCACTGCAGGAGGCATGAGAAGCTTCCTGCACTATATGTAACGCCTCTGCCAATTTATAATGCAAACTGCAGTTTGTTTTACAACAAAAAAACACTTAGAAGCTGGTATAACTGGTTAAAAAAAATTACAGTAGATTCTCAACTGTTAAGATCCAGCTCTTTAAACATTACCTACAGATCAGCAGGATTAGAAAGGCAAGAACCAAGATCCCTTTTTTCCCCTGAAGATGCTTTTAAGCTGTTTTTATTCCCTACAAGGCACAGCACATTTCCTCAACCTGCTCTGTGCAGTGTAACTGATTCTCAGCTGTACGTGCCCCCGCACCCCAAGAGTGTTTACTGTACTTCAAATCCATACATTTCAAGCAGCAGCTGACAGCGGCGGCTGTGAGTCGCTCCATTGATATGATGGTTCCACTCCTGCAGCAAAGTAAACAATTAAAAAATTAACAGCCACATATGGGAAGTAATTTTTATCACCACCACCTTGTACAGGGCGCTATCTTCCCTTCTAAGCTGAAGTATCGAAGATACACAGGTAACAAAAATCTTTTTGCAGTGCTTTGAACTGATGCTGAAATTGGACCTACCTCTTAATTCCTACCCTGGGTGGAAAGGTGTCTGATGAAATATGTCTTGCAATCTACAGGGGGGGATCCTGCTCACCAGGGGGTAACTGCTACAGCATATGGGCTTGCTGGGGCCATTGTGACTTTTACAACTGGATGCTGAGGTTTTTGGGTTTTTTTTTTTCCCTTTATTAACTTCAGAATTTCCTCTACTCTCTCTGCTTCGTTCCTCAGGCTTTTAAAGATGAATGTGAACTAACCACTCCAGTTTTTCAAACCATAAATCAGCTGAGAAATTGGAAGGAATTCAGAAAGGAAAGACTGAAAGAAAGTGCATAGCTAGGACAAACTACCAACATACAGGCGAAATAAAAAATATAAATATTGGAAGGGAATAATCAAGGGGAAAAAAAAAAGGGGGGAAATGTAACTGGTTCTGGCTTTAACAGAGGGAAGGAATGAGGCTTTGTCTCCCCAGACTGTTTTGACTACGAAGGGAATTCTTTATTTCAGGCACAGGGACAACTCCTGTGGCAAAGTACTGAGTGCCTGATCTCCACATCCTAACCAGTTTGTGCTGTATTTGCATCTGTAAAATGACTAACTTGGGAAGAAATGTCACTGCTCCTCATCTGTCAGCCACAATCCGATTCACACTCTGCCGCTCTTCAGCAAGCAAGGGGACTGGCAGAGACAGGCAAGGCAAGTTAGCTTTGGGTTCACAGAGAAATGAAGGGGAGAGTAAATACACATCTTCAGGGGGCACTTCAACAGCAGGTCTTTTCTGCCCAGCTACTTTTCAACATGAACACACGTACTGCACTGGCTGACTGTTTTAGCTGTCTCTCAACCTGTTTCTGCTCAGCACCCACAAGTTATTTTTTTTCTAATCCCTCATCTTTCCTGATTTTTAGTTTCTGCCATTCTACAGTCATCCTCCTGGACACAACAGGACACTCCTGAGGCTTACTGTAGTTATTTCCATATGCCAAATGCCCACCTTGCACTTCCCACAAAGGATAACAACCTGGATATTCAGTCTCTGAAAGTCCTGGCGTTAAGCTACACTACAACATCATGACACACAGACTAGAAATAACTTGGAGTGAGAGGAAAACTTCGTATCAAGACAACGTAATATGAGAGCACCGCTTTTTCTGTTAACTGCACAAGATGTAGGCTCTGCAACTATGAATTGGCAATTAGAACGAAAACCAGTAAAAATCCCAAGCAAACCTACCTGTGAAGCAGTTAATACTTAAACCTAAAGTTCCTTTAGTTTAAGCCCAACAAGGTTTAGTACTACACCACAGAAAATACTCCTCAAAATACTAAAAAACAAACACTAAAAAATTAGAGCCAAAGTTTGGGACACCTAATTCTCATAATACTTCAAATGCTTTTAAATTGGCACAAAAGGGAGATCTGACATAGAACTTATGACTTCCACTAAAGTTTTGATCCCAATAGCTCATATTCTTACTAACTTTTTATTAAATACAATTCTTAACCTAGACTTCACTTACTCCCTGCCTCTATCCAGTCTGAAGAATCATTTCAGAGCATGAAGTATTTACAACACTAACTCACATGAACACCCAAAGTTACAGAAATTCTGAACTGAGTTTCCTAAAACTCAGATTACTTTCTCCCCTCAATCACTGCAAGCAAGAGGACAAGCTGTTCTTCAGAAAATTAGGCCAAACGTAGGCACCTAATTTTAGAGAGCCCTCTATTAGCGCCACGGACACATTTTTCCTTGGAGATGTATCATCATTTCAAGTGCTTAACCTCCAAATTCATCTACTTGTGTTGCAACAGCCTTTTTCTTTGGCAGGGAAAACGATCTCTCCACATCTAACACCTCATTTCTTGATAAAGGGATCTGGACTGACAAAATGACTACAGAAACTGGGGTGCAATTTACTTCATAGACAGAAAACATTTTTTAATATGCACACATGAAATTAAAGAAGCAATTAAGAACATAGCTAAAAAAAGGACAAACAGAGGACTAGTCTGCCAACTTAAGTTATACTTTAAGGGTGTTTAATGCCTTAAAATACACTCCGCTTTATCATGCGCTTTAAAAAAAGAAATCTTCTATGGTATTTTTATTTGGAGGTGGGGAAAATGAGATTTTGATATGACAGTAGTAAGCTTCCATTGTCCCAGCTAAGAAAAGCATTCCCTTTCTGCTTTCCATCAATTTTAGTTCAGATTACTTTAGAAATTCTACTCAATTCAATTTGTGGAAGATACAAAATAAGAAATTCTGTAATTGATAGGTATGCAAAGCAGAGGAAAAAAGGGAGAGAAAGAGGAAAAAATTCTGGTGGTGACATGATTTATGAGATTAGAAACAAAGCCCAAACTTGGGTCATAAGAAACAGATGATCCAATCTCAAATATTTTATGGTGTACTAGTTTAAGTCAAAGCACATTCCTAAAAATCCCAAAGATGCTTTTACATGTTACAGAAGAAGTCAGCCACTTCAAGTTATGCTGTCAAAAGAATTTGGTATTTCTCATACCTGGAAAGATATTTCCTGTTGGATATCCTTTCAACAGATCTTCATACCAGAGCAAACTAAGAACCAGGTGGCTTTAAAATAAAGTGCTGGAAAGAACCCTACTTACAGGATTACTGGTTGCCATCTTCAAGGGCCTCGGAAGTTTTTGTTTTCAATCTAACCAAGTGAAGTCGTTTTACAGACCTGAGCATGGCATCTAAACTGTTAACACTTAAAACCTTTTATGAAAATAAATGTCAAATACAGGAGACAAGAACCCCAGGTTACTGTGATTATTTATATACATATATATATGTAAAGTAATTTCAGCAACACAAGTTGATAAACTGTCAGATCATGTGGTGTCATACAGGGGGTGCTCTACAACTGGTTTGATCATTTCCTTGCAGGGACAGAACGATTCTTGTGTTTCAAAAAGATGAGATGCACAGAAGCAGCACTTTGTGAGAGGTAACTGTAAAGAAACGGTTAGTAACAGCAATTCCACATTGTATCAATTTTACAGTAATAGCATGTATTGTATTTTCAATTGAAGGCCTTCGAGCTAATTAGCTGCTAATTGTGACAAGAGGGGCACTGCATTAGCCAATTAGCCAATTAAATTGCCTAGTATACTGGAAATCAGCAAGATGAGTAACATTGGAAAAGCTGAAAGTGAGAAGGCTCTGAAAATACTGCCTGAATCAACAGGCCGTTTGGAGGAACCCGCTGCCTCTGCAGAGAGCTGAGCTACTCGTGAATAAACTAAGAGGGAAGCCTCAGCATAACCGAATGTGCCTGAAGATCCACTTCTACTGGCGAGCCAAGTAAAGAACGCTACGAGGAACACAGAGCGGGGTACTGCCACGGCAGGCGCGCTGCTCGGAGAGTCTACAGGGACAGATGCAACATGGGACAATAAAAAGTGAGTCTGAAGTGTCTAAGAAAGTTGTGAAAAAGGAGAAAAATGACGACAAATTTCAGCCATAGTAATGAGATAGAGTGTTAAAGTGAAATTAAAAAGGCAAGAATGAGCTAATCTAAAATGTGGGGTTTAACTTTTGTAAATAAGTTCCAGGGCTCTACATTAACTCTTTCCCTTTGGACAGGGAAAAAGCAGAACTGTGCAAGAAGGCATCTTAACTACATATAAACCAGCAATCAAGACAGATGTGGAGGAGAGCTGAAACTAGCTTCCTGAATAGCACAGCAGATACACTGAATTAAAAAAACAAACCCAAACCAACACAAAATAAAAAACCCACCCCAAAACCACCTGAATGCCAGATGTTTGTGGTTAAGAGAACATGTGGATGTAAAATATAAATAAGATATCCCAGTAGATGATAGCTGTTTGACTTGAAGTTAAGCAATCTGGGCAAACAAAATACATTAATGTAAAGCCCTGGTTTACAATGTTTGTTAACAATTACCTTGTCAATAAACCAAGTGCCTTTTTCCACTCTCAAACCAACTTTCAGATCATTTCAAAAGCAACCAGACCATAGAAATAATTAAAGAAATAGATAAAAACAGAACAGATACTACAACGTAAAGGAAAATAGAAGTATCTGGTGCATAACTCACCTTATTAGAATGAACTGGCATATCACATATAGAGCACAGATGGGGATAACCCTTCGGTAAGAATCCATGGAAGTCTTCAATATTGCTATTTGGAGGAGCACCTCTCTTTTTCTCAAAGAGAGATCTCTCAGGACCAGGACCACGACCCATTCTGTCATACTCACTGTCAAATTTATGATAGTTATGCGAAGTCTCACCATAAAAAGATTCATCCCTACACCTTTCTCCATCTCTTAATCTGTCATCTTCATAATCCATTCTGTCATAATAACCAGATTCTTGAGAACGACTTCCATGGTCATAGTCAACCACCGGGTTGAGACTAGGACCACGATCATCAAAGCTATCTCTTCTAAAATGCCTTTTTTCTTCCCAATCATCCCTAGGTACTCTGTACGGTGGTTCCCGTGTGGATGATCTGCCATCTCTACCATAACCTTCTTCAGCTCTCCTCCTTTTAAGTTGTAGAAGGATCTGAGGCAAGTTTTCAGGAGTAATCTTGTCCTCGGGATAGCGACTCAGTTCATCTAAGTCTCTAGAAGACAGACCAAAGCTGGCCAAAATGTTAGTGGCCTGGTCTGCATCTCCACGGTGCTGAGAAGACAAAGGGAGCGGACCTCTACTTCCAATGTTAAATATAGACTGCATATTATGGGAAGAGGTACTACCAGAAGACAGTGCGCTATGAGATCCTTGTTGGTTCAATGAAGAACTCATCCCAAGATTCATTAAGCTAGCAAGGCGTGCAGTACCCTGGTTCATCCTTCCAAGAGATGCTGGCATATTTAAAGACTGGGTAGCAGCAGCAAGAAGGCCTATTCCTGCAGAGAGGTCACGCCCATGACCTTGTGAATCCCTACTCAGAGATGACTGCTGGAATGACTTGGACATTGTAGAACTATAGCTTGTCTACTTTATGGATCAAAAAAAATTTTTTTTTTTTTTTGTTAAGATGTCTGATAAGAGAGCTCACACTAGAAAGCTAGGCAAACTTCACTTCAAAAATGGTAACGCCAAGAAAGAGGATCAATAATGACTGCAGATCTTCTTCAAGCTGAGAAACACCAGACAATTCTGTAGAAAAACAAGCAGTTTTAGTCATAAATCCCTTTAAACAGATGCAGTTTTAAACTTATGCATCATGTTGATCTAAAAAAAAAAAAAGCAACAAAAAAACATTAAAAGATCTCAATCTTACAAGGCTTTTATTACATAACTTAACAGAGTCAAGAGGTACCCAGAACCTACATATATCATTTCAGATAAAAATACAGTAGTGTTTCTGATACATACTAAGCTTCTTCTAAGAAAAGCTACTTTCATACCGAAGACAAGTGAATTTCAGAAGTTTGGGATGTCTGAAAGCATCTAAAGTTTACTAACATATAAGCCTTGATCTCTGGTTAATGGTTTTATTTGTACCCTACATTACTGTTCTGTGTCTATGAGAAGACCACAAAAAAACCCCAAACAAACAACCTTAAGGCCACAGACTCCAAGATGACTTTGGTATATAACACATTTGAAAACGCAACCTGTACCACAACAGAATAGGACGAAAAGAAGTTAAAAGTAACTGAAGTTTGGGCAAAAAGTTTCTGCTGTAAGATCTGGTAAATGAGACCAAACATAGTATTCAATCTTTATGCAGTAAAATTCAAATTATCGATATGAAGACAGATGTGAACAAGAAAAATAAGTTGTAAATTTTTGCATGAAGTAAACAAGAGCCCTTCTCAAATTGCAGTTCCATGGGTAGCAGCACGTCGGAAGCGATTCTTTGCTCTGCCATACTGCAGCCATGACACAGCCTGTACTTGCACAGCTCAAGCGACACAAGGTCAGGCTCAGTTCTGGGATGGGAGCCTCAAGGAAACCCTGCTCCTGCCAAAGAGTTGCCAGGTGAGTCAAGAGATGGCACCACGCCCCAGCCAGCCCTGCAGGGCAGTGGGGCCACAGCTCACAGAAAACGGGTGCTGCTGCTGTCACTGGGCTTCGAGCATCACACCGATACCATGACCACATGTGGTAGTTAAAGATCCTGAAACAAGACAAGGCATCTGCCCCACCTCCCACTAAATTACTAACCATGAGTTTGAATATTTGGTTTAACTGCTTTTACTTGGAAATTTTAACTCGGTGTATCAACATCCACAGTATATTTTATGGTGCAATGGATGTATTTCATAACTTATTTTTTTAAGCACAGAGCAGAAATAAACTGTAATACTCCCCATACTCCTTCAGCCAGCCTTGGGATAGATACATAAAATTGAAAGCAATGCAACACACATGAAAACATTCCATCAGGAATACGCTGCTCTTGGGTCCCCAGTGCAGGAAAGTCCTTTCAAATCTCTGCAGAGCAGTTCTGCTTCTCCAGCACTGCCACTCTGATGCACAGAATACACGGCACCGCTTGGAAAAGAAATGGTCACAAATCACAAAGCTCCAGATGAAATCAGCTTCTAAGGGAACAGGGACGTTTAGGGAAGAATGGAAAGGACAAAGTGAGAACAAGGATTTGGCCTTGAAGAGTTCAGTTCTGCAGGGGGCAACTTCTTGTGTACTGGAAACAGATGAAAAAACATCATTATGAGAACGTCCCTACCCCAACTGCCTCCTCGACCCAGAGCCCTGTTTCAGTAGTGCATAAAGGGCACAGCTACATCAAGTTGAAAAGCACTTGGGTTTTCTTTCTCGGTAGCAGCAAGTTACAAAATTATTCACTTATGAAAAAAAAAATATTATGGATTCTATGAGAGATACATAAAGGACAAAACCCCCACAGAACTCCATCTCTGAAAAGTAAACTGCTTTATACTGCCCACTGCACATTCTGCTATCACTACATCTGAACTCGTGTTTCAGCTGTGCTTGTAATATCCACATACGCTGGAGTCCCTTAAAGGAAGCTTAATGGTGCAACATTAAGAATAAGAGATTGAGAAAAACAGGGATGAAAATAAGTTTACAAGTATCTGAGGCAGAAAGAAAAGCACTGCAGAAAGCTTCAGAGGAAAACAGTGAAATGGGAATACAGTGAGAGCAGACAAGGCAAATTCTAAGCAAGAAGCCCAGGACAGGCTGACCACACTGCAGAACACCTGAATAGAAAGAACTATATGGTAAAACCTGAAATTGTTTTGAGTTCTAATGTGAGAGGAACAGTAATACTCACTTGGGTACCCTGTTTTATCTTAAGTACATTCAGTAATCTTTAAAGTACTTTATGACAATTTTACAAGTTAATCCTTAATCCTTCCACTTTTACATCTAAGTTTCCCTCTCATTCATTCACACACTTACAAAATGGTTTGAAACAGAACTTACTATGTTCTTCATGACAACAGATGCTCCAGAGGACTTCACAGAGCAGACTCTGACAGTGATTCAGCAGACCACACGGTCAGGAAAGGCACAGTGCATCCTGCTGTTAATGCGAGGACCTGCACTAATCAAGTTTTCACTAAATCAGGAAAGTTCTCCACTCTTCAAAATCACCCTTTCTCTTTCAACTAGATGGTCACTAATCCTCTGGTCACAATTTGCAATTGGTGGTTCATTGTCCACTGCTCTGGAGAGATTAGCAGAGAACAAACCCCATCACATCAGGACCTGGCAGGGCCCTGCGCTGCAGAGACCCCGGTGTCACATCGAGCTCCGACCCTGCGTATGCAGGGAGGTTTTACATAACCATACACTGCTGCTGCAAATGCTTGTAGAAGGAAGAAGCAAGGGAAAAAATAAAAACAGGGAAAATGGGGGAAAAAACGAGACAAAAGAACAAAGAGGGACAACCTTATGAAAAAGCATGAAGTAGGACAGCAAGACAACTGGGTGATGAAGACAGAGTACAACGTTGGCAGTGAGTGCACGAGCCAGGGAAGGGCCCTACACCTACCGAGGCATTGCAGTGAGGGATTTACAGACACTGAGCTGCTGGGGCATCCCCCGAACTCACCACTTAAATTACACAGCTGCTATCTCGCAACGCTGCTGTATTTGACTCCTAACCATCCACATTCTTTAAGACCAGATGAAGACAGTAACAACACACAGTGAGGGGGAAGAGCTCTAAAAATCCTACAAAAGAACCTTTAACTTCCACATGGTCAGGTTTATGTGCAATTTCACTTCAGAAAGATTTTGTGTCTGTATCTGATAGAGACAGGGACAGGTTCCCACAGACTGATACCAGCTTTTCAGCGCGTGTGCCATCAACTGAGTCACGGCAACAAGATGAGTAGGACTGAACAAAGCTGTCTACAGAACCAGACATGATTTAGCCAAGTTGAAAGTGTTATGCTAATTGTTCTTTATGTAATTTCGGCTATACTGGGAACAGACAGGCTTCCAGATACACATTTTTAAGATCTGTGGACAGAAATTTGGCCATATTAAGATTTGAAAATATATAATAAAGTAATATTGAAACAAGTTAGAAGTCAAAATGTTACTAGATTGCTAGATAAATGCAGACAATGAAAACCACATTTTATAGCGTCAAGTGGCAAAAGTTCTGTAAAGGCAGACTAACAAAAATAAGAAATTTGAATCCTGCAGAGCACACTGCTACCAAATAAAGGCCAAAACGAGGCTGATTTTCAAGCACTACAGAAGGTTTTTTCTTTGCGTAAAACTCATTATAAAGTCTCTTTCAATAAAACTTATAGAACTTTTGCTGCACCTAAGTACTAATTTTGTTCCTGAAGTTTAATTCAGTGAATTCTTGGGGCATACTGAACGTGATAACCTTGGATTACCACTTTTTATGAACATCAGCAGGTTAAGTGTGATTTCCTGGCTCCGTATTCCTGATAATACTCTCAGAGTTTCACCTGTACATACATAGTATATAGCTTTAGTACTAATCTTGTTCTTAGAACAACTTGTCTTTTACCCATTTCTCTTCCACTGCTTATGGAAAAGTCTCAAAAGTGAAAAAAAAATGGTCACTTTCTAGTCAGTTTCACTTTCACTTCAGAAATAAAATTACTCAAAACACATTGAATTTCATGAGGTAAACTCAATTATGTCAAAACATGAAATAATCTGCAAGCTGAAAAAACACACCCTCCGTTTGTGACACCACCAGACTTTTGAAGACCACACACCCTTGGGGGAAAAAAACCCCAAACCAAACAAAACATCTCAACGAAGTTTCACAGCTGCAATCCAAACTCTTGGGATAAAATCTAGAGGTTTCTCTTGCACTCCCGTACACACGCTGCTCAGCACAGCGATCCCTTCCGCTCTGGAAGGATTCACGGGCTTCTTGGCAATGCTGTCTGACACATCATGGCAAAAAACAGTTATTGAGGGAAGAGATCTGGAAGTCCAAGTGACAGATTTAGACAGACAGCTCCCCTCATTGCTCTAGGAATTAATGGGAGTACAACCAAGAACTTGCAAGGAAATCAGGAGCAGATGTTACCTAGCTGCTGAATGAGCGAGTGTAACGGATTGGAAGTCTACAGGGATTACTTTAACTTGGACAAAGCAGAAAAGGCCCCTGTCTTTCCAAAGGCAAAGGAGGAATGGTCTGGCAGCCTTAGAGAAAATGCAGATTATGCCCCATTTCAGGCAGCCGTATTCAGAGCGGTTACTCAGTATCGCTGTTTCACATGCAAGAGAATAATTCTTCTTGTTCAACTGATTGTCAAATGTCATGGCCTGAAAAATTAGAGCAGCACCTGGCACACTGGACGTGTGTGCTTTTTTTGTGCACAGATCTATTTGGTTTAGGAAGAGTTTAATTTCTTAGGAATATGTTCAGCTTCATCTCAGTGACTTGCTTGATCGGAGGAGCACATAACCTGAGATCTGAAGTTACTGTAACAGAAGATTGCTTCAGAACAGAGAAGTACTACATATGAAAAAGACTTATTTGTAATCGGAAAATTAAAGTGACTAGCTTAGCAATTAGGAATCTTAAAATAAGAGAGTTTTTTCAACATTTGAATGCAGAAAAGAGCACTTTAGAAGATGCTGATTTCCTATTTCTACTCATTATATGATTTAATAAATTCAAGCACATGGAAATAAGTACATCTATTCCTTTACAGAATCAGAAATGAAAAAAAGGGTCCAAGTAACAGCACACAGAGTAGAGGAGGCAAAAAAATGTGTATTTTTAGAAAGGGAAAATAGAAACAGGCAGGAACATACAGAATAGCTACTGTCACACGTACTGACCACTCCATACCCACCATTACCTCTATGGCTTCCATCCACTCCTTCCTATTACTTGTAAGTACACCCTTTGTTACCTTCAGAGCTCCAACTCTACAGTAAGGCGGATACGCACCACGGGTTCCGGCACCTACACAAAGCTCCATGAAGCCATTAAGACTTGATTCAGGGGAAGGGCTCTGCCAAAACCAGTCACTGCAGAATGCTGCAGGACCTTAGACTGGAAGCTCTGGCAATAACGACCATGGGTCCCCACACTGGGCAGAGAGAGGAGATGATCATTACTCATCCACGGCAACTGGGGAGATGAATAAGCACCAACCTTTGACAAAAATCACAGAACATACCATGGTTATTTTATTAACTAAGTCAGCCGTACATAAAGTGATCCAGAGACAGATCAAATCAGAGTTAGTCAGTCACTGTAACAGAGAATAAATTTTTTTTTTTTTTTCTTAAATACCCAAAGCAGAACACTTCTGTATTGTGATCTGGTAGATGATTAAAAACCCTTCTGACTAATCAGCCAGCATAAGTCTGCCTCTGGGCATACCCAGAGCTGGGATAAAAATCACATTCTTTCCCAGATGAAATCTTGCATGATGTTGTCAAGAGGTACTCTAGTTGGAGAGAAGAATCAAAGGGCTGTTTGACCAATCTAGTGCTCAAAATAAAAACTCTTACGTTATGACTATAGAACACAGTACTTAAAACACTTGTGAGGTACATCAGTTCAGAAATATTGGGAGGTGTTTGCTTTCATTTTCAAGACTTGTTGACTTAGATCACTGAGGAAGAATACAGAAACTCCACAGACATTCATAAATTCACAAATTAACTGAAAAAAAAATAATTTCTCTTTAGCTATGCTTACAACAGCTCCTCACCCAGCTTTCCTGAGCTACCCCAAACACTGTCAACTATTAGATTACAAAATACCTTTGCATCCCCCAGAAGTCTCAGCAGAGATGTGTGCAAGTCACAGAGAAGGACAGGAGACAATATTTACTTTGTTTCCCACCAAATTAATGAGCATTTTTATTCAAGTATAGTCTTGAATAAATCAGATGCCAATCCTATTTCAGTCATATGGATTGTAACACCATCAATCCCTCCTTTAGTTCGGAGCCTCCAAGACTGACTGCTTCCCTTCTCCTTAATTGCTTTTTAGTTTTTACCTTTAGGAACATGGATATTAATATTTTAAGGAATTTCTCTAGGTTATTCTTCCCATCATTTAGCGTGCTGGGATATACAGAGCTCAGATACATACAGAACACTGGAAACACAAGTTTTTAATACAGAGCGACTTCTGAGAGCTTCTCTAAACCACAGAAAAAGAGGCTCGTGACACTGCAAACCTCACCAGAATCATTAGGAAGTGATCAGGATTCTTGAATTTGTTGTCCAGATTTTATCTCCTTACCTAAAACATATTAATATGCCCCACTCCATTAAACATAGCATACTATTTTTATATATTAAAGTTTTCAATGTATTAACCAGTTTAAAAATTCAGGAAGATTAAGCCACTGGATCAAGAGATTATTCACAAAGAAGTATAAGAAAACACTCCCTTTTCCTCTTCTGAGGCACCAAACCACTGAGGCACAGACTGCCTTAAGAGATCTGTTTTCATCAAGAGTTGCTTCCTAACACTGATAATTCAAAAAAGCTGAAGAATTGAGTTAAAAGAATAAAGACTATTCAATTGATTAAAACAGCATCAGAAACTTTTTTTTTTTCCCCCAAAGGTATGCTTTGTGGAAAGGAAAAGGGCACACATTTAAGAGAGGGATTTTTTTCCAGCTTTCTTTCTACAGCATAAATTCTTCATTTACTGGAACAAAGCAGTTCAGGTTCCCAGAAAGTTCTTTAGAACTTCTGCTTATTTTCAGCATTTTATCAACTTATTTTCAACTTTTTATTTCATTACTTTTGATTCTGGTAACACAATATGTACATAAAAAAACCCAACACAAAACATTATTAATCCACCACTGGAGGGAAAAAAAGGATAAATCCCTGCAGCATAATTTGTAGCCACAGCCTAAATTATATGAAAGTGAAACTGAGCAGAAAGAGGAGTCAATCGGATGCTTCCACTGTCAGTATTTCTTAACGTTCAATTCATTAATTCTTAATGCAGGATAAACATCAAACACATCATTTTTTGAGACGAACGGCCTTCGGAGACGTTAAGAAGGCCCGCACGTTACTGACACGCCGTTTAGCTTCCAAGTGGACTTTTCTAGGGACTGGGGGGGCGGGGGCAGGATGCCGAGCCGGAGGCCTCAAGGGGAACCAGAGGCGCTAGCAGTGCGCGCCGGTGAAGTTTCGGCGGGCAGGCGAAGCGTGGTTTCGTCTGGGATCACCCCTGAAAACACGTTCTTCGCACTGAAACACCGAGCGGGAGGGAATCCCGCTCCCCGCACTCAGCGAGCGCTCGGCAGAACCCGCGGGCCGGCCAGGGAAGGGGAGGCGGGGCACGGCGCAGCGCAGGCCGCACACGGCCCGCCGGGGCCAGCCCTTACCGGAGCAGCACGGGCAGCCGCGGGGCGCAGGCCAGGCCAGGGCTTTGTTCGGGCCGAGCCCCGCCGCAGTACCAGCAGGCGGCGGGCGGGGGCGCCGGGCGGCCCGTGGGGCAGCGACAGGGCCGCTCCGAGGCCGGGCCGAGGCCGCCGCTGCCGCATGCGCGGCGCTGCTGTCACCGTGCGCCAGCCCCGCTCCCCGCGCGCCCCCTGCCCCCCCCCCTCCCCCGGCCGTTCCTAACGGTCGCACCCCGCACCTCGCGGAGCGGCCGCCGCCGGCGGTTCCCAACATGGCGGCAGGCCGTGGGCGGCCGCGGCGCCGCTCGTACCTGTGGGTCGGTGGCGGCGGGAAGGGAAGGCGGTGGCGGCGCCTCCCGTTCACTATGGCAGCAGCGGCGGGCAGCGACGCAGGGACCGATGGAGGGAACCGGGAAGGGAGGGAAAGAGGGAAGGAGGGAGGCGGCTGCGCGAGCCCCGCGCGCACGTATCGCCGCGCTCGCGAGAGCACGCCCGCTGCGCGCCTGCTCACGTGCCCGGCGGTGGCCGCCCCGCTCCTCTCCGCGCTCCTCACCCTCACCGCCGCCGCTCCGCGCCGCTCCGCCCCACCCTCCGTGAGTGGCTGTGGCCCGGGGGTAAGGGAGGCGGACGAAGAAGAAGAGGAGGAGGAGGAGGTGCCGCCGCCGGCGTCTCGCGAGAGCGGGGGGGAAGCCACTCACCCTGTTCTCGCGAGAGCGACGCCAGCCCGCCGCCCGG
The DNA here is from genome assembly GCA_025345505.1 of Todiramphus chloris collaris. NCBI lineage: Eukaryota > Metazoa > Chordata > Aves > Coraciiformes > Alcedinidae > Todiramphus > Todiramphus chloris. The sequence goes on from JANVCC010000040.1 coordinate 9,073,731, forward strand.
CCCCTGCTCATTGTCCGCGCGCTCCCGCGGGGGCGGATGGGAATGCGCGCGGGGGGGCGGTGCTCGGCGGCGCCCGCCTGTCCCCGCCCGCGGCCAGGGGAAGCGGGGGGCCCGCTGCCCTCAGCCTCCTCCTCCCGCCGCTTGATCGCCTCCCGCCCGAGCGGCGCGGGGGAGGGACAGTGCCGGGGCCGGTGCCCTCTGAGTCCCAGGCACCCCCAGGGCGCGAGGCAGCCCCGGCGGAGGCAGAGCCAGGTCTCCCCTCAGGACCCGCACCCGCCGCTGCTGCCTCTCGGTGGCTAGAGCAGTGGAGGAGAAAAGGCTAACGCTGTAGCAAGGATTTGCCCCAGATAAGGATTCCTGGGTGCCACTTGGCTCTCGGAACCCCCAGAGCGCCGTTACCTTCGTAGTGGGGCAGACACTGACAGCCCCTGCAGCTGCCTAGGCCGGGCTCCTGGCAGCCAGCGCGGCCATGCCCTGTCCGCCCGAGACTGAGGGCTCGTCTCCCCTCAGCAGAGTGAAGATGCTACCAGCTCTGAAGCGTTTAAGACAATAGACCTCGATGCCTCTTAGGTTCATTAGAAGGTTCTGGTAAAAAATAAAGAACAACCTCCAGTTTATATACAAAGCTTTTTATCTGAGCCAATATTGCCACCTTGTGCTGGTATGAGGAAAGTTCACTTTTCCCACCCTCTCCTAAATAGGTTGATTTTATGACCAAAGTAGTACTCGTACCATTGGGCAAGTACTATTTATGAATTGAAATTCTGTCATAGTCCATGTTTCTTTCCAGTTTAATTTTGTGGCTAAAGAAGCAATCTCTCCCATCATCTTGGAAGCTGCTGTATTCCAGCAGCTGTACAAAGGTGAGGGTTCCTGAATTCAGTCTCCAGGGAAAAAGAAAAACCTGTTTTTTCATCACAGGCTGATTTATTTTTTCTCCTATATGTACTGTAGAGCACAATGAAATAGTAACACAGAAGGTACTTGGAAAAAAATGAACAGAGGATTGGTACAAAACTTATGTGGAAAGAATATGAAAGCTCTAAGAGAACGATCACAAGAAATTAATCTCTCTTAACAAACTCAGGATAAAAAATGAAGCGCTGAACACCAAACACATCAGTCTAAGTTAACGATAATTCTGTGCTCCAGTGCGGCAGACTGGTGAAAGCAAAGTGCCTTGATGAAACGTAAAGCAATTCAGACACTTTTACCCAGTAAGTCATATATAGATGGCAAAACACATGGTGCTAAGGAGCAGGATTGTAAATCACACTAGTGCTTCCTGAGTGCAAAAGCAGGTCTTGCTCCCATTCCTCTGCTTTATTTCTATGCTGGTGCTTTGTTCTTCTTGGAACACGTGGGTTCTCAGTTTCCTTTGCTGTCCTTCAGTCAAGGAACCAAACTGGCAGCGAGGTGAATCTTTCTGACCTTTATTGATTGCATTTGCTCTGTGCAAGTTGCCGCATGGCGCTGACCATTGCTACCCTGCTGAGGCGCAGAGCTCTGGTTCCCTAAGCCTGGGCTTGTTTATGACATTCCTACATTTATTTTTTTTCTTTTCCAGTATGTGCACAAAGCCTGGTGGATCTGGGGGGAAAAGTGCTACCCCCTCCAGCTCTCTGAGAGTCATGGGGCCTTGGAAGAGCCCTCACGGTGCACAAGGCATGCGCTGGGCAGAGCTCTGCCACCATTCCCAGGCTCTGAGGGTTTAACCACCACTGTCCGCAGACTGCCACCATTCTTTTCTACTCTTTTTGTTACAGTACAGGCCTACAAGTCTTGGGTTCAAGCCCAAGAGGAATGTACCAGAGCTTTATCACAGAAGCATTTTATCAAGGAAATAAGCCAGCCAGCATATATTCATTGTCCATACAGGATGTGCTTCATGCAGCTGGCAGCAGGGTGGATATTGCTCATTTTTTGCCAGTTTCAGAACTTGCCGGTACAGACTCATTGGTACCCCTATGCAGCGTGTTCCTTGGCAGGCAGAGACCCGCACCACAGGTAGCCAGCTGTCAGGCACCCACCACTCCCCTCGGGGGTCAGGGCTGGGAGAAAAAACTTGAAAGTCAACTTCTCTCATCCAGAAGCTGAAGCACAGGAAGGGATCTCATGAACTTGCCCTGGCTGTGTACGCAGCAGATATGGGAATTCCAGACCTTATTTGCTTTATGGAAAGTGTTAAACACCTGATCACTTTCTGCACACCTTGTTATAACCCTGTCCCAAAAGTGGAGGTTACGGAGCGTGTGGCAGGCACCAGGCATCCAGCGCCACACTCCTGCATCTCGAGCCCCACACAATTTCCAAATCCTGATGCACCCTTTATAGTGTAATGAAAACCAAGATAAACAACTTTAAATATAAGTTTAATAAATAGAAGTCACATTAAAAAAATGTAATTTTAAACAAGCAATCATGTACATGTCAAATCGTGTATGTAATTTTTGTTGTACCTCGCCCCTAACGACCTCCAGTTCGTGAACACAAGGACTCTCCCAGCAGTCCCAATTAAAATGTAGCAGTTTCCCTCTTCTCAATCTCTTTCAAAAAAGTCTCTTTGAAGCAGCACCAACTTACTTCTTTTCTTCTGACAACCGCTGCTGCTCCAGGAGGCCCCAAGCTGCAGTGAAACACACAAACCATTTGCCTGTAGACAAAGACAGTTAACAGGAGCATTTCCAAAAACCCCAAATTCAACACTGACCACGTAAACAGCTGACCAATTTTACCCAAAAGATGCAATATTAATCAAAAGGTCCACAACAATTTGATTTTTTTAAGATTACCTGACAGTGCATTGTCTGCATCCAATCTAGGATTAACTCCACGGAGCAGGAGTTACTCCACTCTCAGGCATGCAGGGTGCTGCCAAAACCTGGCACCACACAGCACCAGAACAGCACTGGCGGTGCCAGGAGGGGCTTGTCAGCACGTTTCTCTCCCAGCAACATAACACTATCACAGGCACTGAGCAGCAATGGGTAGCTGACTAGCACTGGGCAGAACAGAACTTAAAAATTGAGGCTTGAAAGCATACAAAGAAGAGGCTCACAAAGCACATCGCTCTGGTGATGTGGCCTTACTTTTAACACCTCCTCTTATCTGAGCTTCTTCCAGCAATCTAGTAAACCAGGTTATTTCCACCCCAGAGCACCAGTGGATGGCAGAACAGCCCATTCACAAGCCAGCAGAGGCAGTTTAGTTTACTCAGCATGGCAAAACTAACAGTCTTTTCGCTCATCTGTTCTTTTTGGCTCATGGGGCAAGATCTTGCACTCATAGCTCAGAAGGCTCCTGAGCTCTCCCCTCTGCGTCATGTGCAGGTAATTCCTTTATATCTCCTCTACACAGCCACGGGCCACGCTAGGGCTAAACTCAGGTGTTTCCTAACCAAAAGACACCGGTCAGGGCCTCTTACCTGAGCGTTGTATCTTCCAGACAGCTCTTTGCCACCAACACGGCCCAGTTACAGCAATCCCTTCACAACGACGCATCTGCTGGGAGCCCTGAATAGAGCACAAGAGAAACATCATTTCAAAATATTCAATTAATTACGTCTGTGTTAATAGGGCTAAACTGCTGGGATCTGGCTTCTGGAAGAGGGGGGAAAAAAAAAAAAAATCGAACGAAATAATAGGCTGAGAAATTACTTTTAAACAGCACAGCCTGAAAAAACGACCCTCCGGCCCCAGGGCCTCGTAGGCAGCCAGTGCAGACAGCTGGGCACGGCTGCCCTTGGGCTGTTAATAACAAACCAGAGCGAACGTTTCCCCTGTTTTCCACTTCCAGAACCCCGGCGGCACAAGGACCCACAGCAGCAGACCCTGTGCTCCCGCCTCATGGCGGCAGGGGAGAGCTGGGAGACCCGGTGCCCTCACCTCATGGCGGCAGGGCAGAGCTGGGAGACCCGGTGCCCTCACCTCATGGCGGCAGGGCAGAGCTGGGAGACCCGGTGCCTCCCGCCTCATGGCGGCAGGGCAGAGCTGGGAGACCCGGTGGCCCTCACCTCATGGCGGCAGGGCAGAGCTGGGAGACCCGGTGGCCCTCACCTCATGGCGGCCGGCGGATTCCCGCGTCTCCACCTCTGCTCCCAGCGGCAGGGGCCCGAGGGAGTCGCCGCGCCTCCTCACGGCAGCAGGGGACGGGGAGAGACCCGGTGCCGCCACGCTCATGGCAGCCGGGGACCGAGGGAGCCCCGACGCCTCCGCACCCCCTCACCATGGCCAGGCCACAGCCGCCGAGCCACCAGCGGTGGCGGCGGGAGTCGAAAAAGAACGAGCCCCGCCGCCCCGCCGAGATGGTTCCGCAGGCGCCGCCCGCTCGCCTCGGCCGCTCCCCGCGGGGCGGGCCCGGTGGGCGGAGGCGGGAGCCGGGCGGCCCCTGCGGGACGGGACGGGTTACGCAGAGCCTGAGCTGTGCGGTGACGGAGCCGAGTAGCAGCGTGCAGCGCTTGCAGGAGCAAACGCGGTGTCCCGGCCCCGGGCCGCGGCGGGCGGGTACAGCCACACAGGTGCTCGGTGCTTTCCCGCAGCGGAGCTGCCGCGCGGCCGGCCGGACGCTACAGCCAGCAGCGGCCAAGGGGCACGGCTCTGCCTGGCACGGCTCTGCCTGGCACAGCTCTGCAGAGCGTTTCGTGAGGCACTTCACTGGATTTCCTTCCCCCTCCCACAGCATCGCTCTTGCTTTTCATCACAGAACGCTTTGGGTTGGAAGGGACCTGAAAGCTTTATCATCCAGTTCCAACCCCCTGCTATGGGCAGGGACACCTCCCACTAGAGCAGGTTGCTCAGAGCCCCATCCACCCTGGTCCTGAATCCATCTGGTGATGGAGCACCCACAGCTTCCCTGGGCAACCTGACCCGGTGCCTCACTGCGTTCAGAGTGAGGGATTTTTTTTTCCTCCAGGGACTGTCCGTGCAGCACACGCTGTTGGGGCACATGCTGTGGAAGGATTGCAACACTGAGCCTGCAGCACTGGAGCTGGAGAAGAGCTGGTGACCTGGGGCAGGCAGGGAGTCCCCGGGCACTGGTGGTTTTGGAGCTGAAGCCAACAGCAGAGTATCTCTCTTGCTGCTGCAGGAGCTCCAGGCATTGGTCTGTCCTGTCCCAGACTTGCAGCACATGTGTTTTCGAAGCAGTACAGCTCCACACTGCTGCGGGTCCTTCAAGCAGATGAGCTGTGCTAGCAGAGTTGTTCATGTCCCAGTTCAACCCGTTTTGCTAATTTATGTGAGCAAAATCTCTCAGATGTGGTCCCTCTCTTATTCTCCGAGTACTTGCTTGCAGGGGTCAAACAGGCCTGTTGAGTTGCTTTGAACACAAACTGGGGCTGTGTTGGGACGCAGGGAGTTGAAGGGAGGCTGTGAGGAGACTAGAGGAGCTCTTCTGAGAGCTGGAGGCTGTGAGGAGACTAGAGGAGCTCTTCGGAGAGCTGGAGGCTGTGAGGAGACTAGAGGAGCTCTTCGGAGAGCTGGCTGTGCTCTTGTTTTGTGCTAACCCATCACTGATCTGGCTTGAAACCAAGCGTCTGCACCCCTCCCGTTCCCAACAGAGTGCCTCCAGGAGACAAGGAGGATGTGTTTGGCTTCCCCTGAGCTAAGGTAAACAGCAGGCCAAGCGGGGATCTCGGCATCAAACACCAGTGAGATGTTTGCGTCACCAGCTATGGCCTGGGGAGGGGGAAGGCCAACGCAGCCTGGGCTGTCGTCCAGCCAGGTGCTGTTTCCAGTCCCAGCGTGGTTGTGCTCAGCACATGAGTCTGCAGGGACTCCAAGCACACCATTGCTGGGCTCAGCCCATTCAGGAGCGTTTTCTCACCCCTTGAAGGGACACAGCCAGTGCAGAGACCACACTCACCAGGAAGCTGTGATGGAAAAGGGCTTTGCTGGATTCTCCATGGCAGAGCTGTTGTGTTTCACCCGGTGTGACTCCTTTTATCCAAAGTTCACAAATAAAGTGCAGGCGTTTGTTTGAGGTAAACCAATGCTCCAAACGCAGTTATCAGAGGGGAAGGCTGTGCAGGAATGCAGGGAATTCTGTGCTGTGAGGTGAGGGGCTGCTCCTCGCTGAGTTCTGCTACTTGGCATTCAGAAAGCTTTTGAAAGTATCTCCCTGGTCCTGCTGAAAACAAATGTCTTATTGGAAGAGGCAAGGCACATGAGCTTGGTCCCCACGCTGTGCTCATGAGTTACACAGCTCCCACACTGGAGCTGCTGCTTAGACAGCCTGCTCTGGGTCTCGGCAGAGCTGATCATCCGTCCTTGTCAGTGGGCGTGTGCCCTCAGCCGCTGGCAGCGAGATCTCCAGTGGGAAATCATGAGTTGCCCTCTGTGTTTGCCATTACCTGTCCCTGCAGCACGGTGGCTTTTCATAAAGCTGGGTCTTCTGCACCAGGGCATATCCAGGAAACTTGTCCTTTGCTGGGTTCATCACTAGCTGGGAAAGCACTGGACGTTTTCCACCACTCAGCACCAGCCTCTCTCCCTGACACAGCCGTGGCTGTCCCAGGCAGAACAAGCCCAGCGCTTCCTGGGTGAGGCAGGGGGAGAAGCATCCCGCATGTCACAGCCAGCATGAGCATCCCCACAGCTAGAAGGAATAGCTGCCCATCTTGGGCTGATGAGAGACCAAGAAACATTTGAGGAAGACAGAGATGGATGGAGTGGATGATTGCCTGAGGCAAGAGACAGAGCCTGCTGAGTGCCAGTGGCATCTCCAAGCTCTGAGACCCTAAGCTAGAGGAGGAGTATGGGGGAGGGATCCCAGCCTTTCCCCAGAGTCCTTGAAATGTCTCCCTGGAGCCCCAGTGAAAAACTTCCTTTGACTGGATCCCAAGTGAGAGAGGTCACAGCCACGCTGCTGTGCCTGGCCACAGGTACATGGTGCACCGAGCCACTGCTAAGGGGTCCAGCGGAGACTGGGGAAGGTGTAGCCGTGTCTCTCTCCCAGAACGGCACTTGGCAGGATTACATCTTTTTTTCCTGCTTGTTTCAGGGCAGGGTTTTTGCTGTCAGCAGCCATTTTCAAGCTGACTCTTCCCACCTTGTGTGTCCCAGGTGTGTTACCTGGTGCTTCACAGACCCTGCGTTCCCTGCACTGGTTCTGCAGGTCCCTGCGTGCGCACCTCAGCACTGAGAGCAGTGTGGATGCTTACAGCAAACCTGACCTTGCTGAACCCCGCAGCCTCAATCCGGGAAGAAAGGGACCTGTGCTGCTCGGGTGTGGCCCTTTGAATCACAGCCGTTCCACCTCAGCTCCTCCTGTGCTGAGAAGGGGCATGAGCCCTCAGCATCCACAGAGAGACACCAGCCAGAATTTTCAGCTTGGAAAGAACTGCTTTTGTAGCCAGACAACACACCTAGAGAGAGAAATATTAATGGAATGAATCATCTTCACCCTCTCAAAGTAAGAATAGAGACTTTTTTTATTAGAGACAAATTTTCTCTTAGCCCCTAACTTGTCAAACTGGGGTGCTTCTGGGCTTTCCACCCACATGGACAAGAGCCATGCGTATCCGACTCCACGGAGGGGCTCCCACAAGTCCCACTTCCCAGCGACCATCACAAGATGGCATTGCAGGCTTAAAAGCTGAGCCGGCTCTGCCAGTGCTTGGGGATCTTTCCCGGCCCCCGGGCTGCCCAACCCCAGAGGAAGCTGTGGGCTTACCTCTGCCTGCCCAGCTCCTTCAGCAGCTCCCAGCCCCGCACTCGCTGTCAATGCCACCCCTTTAGTGCCCCGCGGAGCGAGAGGCTGCAGCCGCTCCTCCCGCACCGTGCCAGCCGGCTAATGGCACTGATTGCAGCTCGGCAGAGTTTCCACAGCTAATGGCATGCAGAGCGCTTCAATCCTGACCTGCAGCACCCCCGGCTCTTCCAGGGCCTCCCCTGCCCCCGAGGAGATGCCGCTAATCAGCCCGAGCAGCGAAGCAGTCTGAGAGGCGGCCGAAGGGAGCCGAGGGCGAAGCGTGAGCGAAACGCACCTGGCTCGTTTTGTTGCAAAGCACCATCCAATTTAGAACCGCCTTTGGTTTCCCGGAGAATGATTTGAGAGAGCAATGACAAGTCTTTCAATAATTTACAGCTCTAAAATAATAACTAAAAGAGAAAAATTGCCCTTCTTACTGTTTGGTTGGGGTTTTTTTTAAATAAAGCTTATTTTGAGTTAGGTGCTTAAAGCCCTGGTGTGGTGTTATCCCCCTGTCCTTTGCTGCCTGCACACCCATGGTGTCCCCCACAGCCAACGGCTACAGCTCAGCTTGGCCCTACTTGTGAAGAGAAGCCCCTGCCCATCCCCTCAGGAGAAAGCATCATCAGTAACAGCCTTGGCTCGTGCAGGACCGTGCTCCCCTTCAGCCCTTGGTGCTGCCATCAAGGCAGCCAACACTTTGCCCAGGCCAAGCTACCACAGTTGGGACCACTTGCTGGGTAGTTTCTGTTTGCTGGTGGTTACGTGTAGCTTGGATCACCCCCAAGGGACCAACAGCTCGTAATGGCCCTGACCTAACACCCTGACATCACAGGACAGGAGCCCCATTTAAGCTCAGCCCTGGAGCTTCCTGATCCTCCCATGAGCAATGCTGAAGGGGTGCCTGGCTCCAGTCCTGCTTCTGGGTGGACCCTTTGGCTCCTGGGAGGTCCCTCAGACACCTTGTAGCTGTGTCTGTGGCTCTGTTTTCTAGATGAACTTCGGACCCATGTTGTAGCTATGCCTCCAGCCTTGTCCTGGGCTCATATCCTTGCTCCTAGGTGGATTCTGGTTCTGGGTTGTTGCAAGCTGGACCTGGGGCTGCTGGTGGACCCTGTAACCAGTACCTGGCTTTGCTAGTGGGACTCTGCCACTCTCTGGTGAGAGTGGTTTCTCTGCTGGGGTTATCTTGGCTCCCCTTCCCTTAGGGAGCAGCTGGCTGTTCCCGCTTGGCCTGTCATCGTGTTGCAAGAGAGGAAGTACAAAACCTGTTGATCTCTACACTAACCCTGTTCCTCTGTGGACCTTCCTGGGTCACAGTGGGAGGCAGCTGTCCTGCTGTGGGATTCAGTGGCTGTATCAGGCGATGAAGATGCAGGGCTGGGTTAACCTGAGGCTTGCTGCTCCTGCACATGAGCACGTGCTCCACGTTTCATCCACCAGTTGCTCCCTGCAAGAAGCAGCCATGATCTAATTGCACCTCCTTCCATGGCCAAGGCCTCTGCAGCCTCCCACCAGGGCTTAGTATTTGCCTGTCTTGATAGATTGGTGGTTGTGCTGTCCCCCGGGGGGACAGCTCCCCCCAGTGCATCTGCCCCAGGGGTGGCAGTGAGGCAAGAGCTGTTGCTGAGCTGTCTCTGTGGCTGTAGCTGGATGTGTCCCTCTGGTAGAACTGAGAGATGCTGGTCAGGCTGTTCAGTGCAGAGCTAGAGAGCAGCCTCCTTTGGCCCAGGGGAAAGAGTAATCAAAAAAGGTTAAATAAACCCAAATCAGGTGGCTGGAGGGGCGGCCGCTCTGGCACCGAGTGCAGGGCTGGGTGCCCTCCCTGCCTGCAGCCCCACTCCTCAGGCCTGCCTGGGTTTCATCTCCCTGCCAGAGCCTCGGGCTTTCCATTGCTCTCAGAGGTTCCCTCTGTTCTCAGCTGAAACTGCTGCAGAGCCATTCCTTTTTCATCTCTGGCAGAGCCCTGGAGCTCTGCTCCCATCCCTCCCGCTGAGCTCTTCCCTGGCCAATGCTCCTTCTGTGGTGCCCTGCTCCCCTTCCAGCTCCTATTCAACCCCTATTTTTTTTTTTTTACTTCTCTCCCTCCTTCAGTGCTCCAGAAGGCAAATTACAAACTGCAATCTCTCTTACCCAGTGCCTTTCATCTAACAGATCCAAAGCCAGTTTCTCAGCTTGATAAATGTGATCCTCTGATCCCACGGAGGAGGATCCCCTGGGACACAGGCCACCTCTGGTATCGGTGGCAGAACTCACAGCATCAAGCCACAGGCGCTGTCTTGGTGGCAAACGTACAAGTGGTAAAGTAGCCACCTTCTCCCCGAGCATGGGCACCACGACTTGCTCAGCTCCCCCAGACTCTCTTCAGATTAGGAACTGACACGTGCACCAAGATCAGCCACAGCAAAGCTTCCTCCTGGCCCACCAGGTCCCCTTCCAGCAAGGAAGAAGCTCCCTGGCGCAAGGAGCAAGGTACAGGATCAGCTGCATGGAGAACATGGGGATGGGCTGCACAAATGTTCTGCATCTCTCAGGACTCTTCACTATGATAATAAACCCCAGTTACTCTGGATGCTGTTCTGGTGGTGCTGGTTTAATTCTGGGAGGTCTTGTAAAGCCTAACTTGATCCCCACGGGAGCTGAGCGAGTGCTGGTGCTGGGAGCAGGGTGGTGTGAGCGTGGCCCAGGGGTCCTGGGGCCATCTGCTGGGTGGGGGTGAGTGGACACACCAAGGAAAGCACCAGCCCAGCATTTTAGAGTTGAGCAAACTAGAAACAGGATATTCCATTAAAAAAAAAAAAAAAAAAATCATAATTAGGACAGAAACCCCCAGATAGGTTTTTTTTTTTAAAAGAAAAAGACTAAAAATATAATTTTTCCCTTTGACTTAAAAACTATTTTTGCTCTTCAGACTGTAAGATAAAACACACTTGAATGGATGCATTTCATAGCAAAAATATATCCCTTTTTATCTCAAAAATGCTGAAATAGTTTGTTTCAAAATTTTCAACATTTACCTGCTCCTTTTTTAAAAACCAAAATTTTTTATTTAGCTGTAATATCTTTTTTTTTAAATTAAATTCTTGATTACTCCCCCCTCCAAGAGCTTTAATTAGAATTAATAACTACAGCTGATTTTTAGCGGGTTGCTAAACAGCTGGACCAAATCCACTCCACAGCCCACCCTGCTCTGGGACTTCCAGACAAGCTCCAGTGCTAGCAGGAGTTTAGCCCTCTGCACCATTTTATCCTTGGCTAGGCACTGGAATTTATTTTTCTTTCTTTTTTTTTCCCCCCAACTCTTTCTCCTCTGAGGATTAGCTTTTACCAGTGCAGCAGCTTGAACAGGCAGAGAACTTCACAGTGAGTTGAGATCACATTGATTTCTCGAGGAAGAGGCTGCATACTAATTTTCCCTCTTTTTCTCCCCCTGAGGAAAGCAGGTATCCGCCTCAGGAAGGCAGCCGGGTCTGTGGATAGTATGTTCACCTGCCAGATGACAGGGAAGCTGGAGCTCTGTGGGACTGTCGTGGGAAGAGGGAGAGCTCTCTTGGTCCAGTGCAAGTTCTGGAGATGAAGCTAGAGAAGTACATGGGATTAATGCAGAATGGGTTAAGCCTGAGCAAAGCATCAGGTGAGGAGCAGGGGATGGAGCAGTCCATGGTCCAGCTGAGAAAAAGGACAGGAAGGGCATCCCACTTAAACCAGCCCCGCACCAGGCAGGGGGGAACTCTGGCCTGGCATGCACAGGGTCGTGCTTGTTGGAGGCAGCAGCTCAAGGGCTTGTTCTGGGCAGATCTGAATCCTTTGGCCCAGGCTGCTGTGTCTGCAGCCTCCATTTCTTTGCATCAAAACCCATCCATTAGCTGGAGGGTTCCTCCCAGTCTTATGACCACCCTGGGGGACCCCAGTGCCCAGCAGAAAGGTCCTGGCGGGAATCCCAGTGGCTTTGCAGAGCCAGAGACCAGGTCAAGGCCTCAGATGGCATCCCAAAGGTGTCCAGGGCCTCCTACCCCATGATGTGGGACTGGGGGCTCAGCTTCTGTCCCCCCCGTGCTTCCCTCTGTATACAGGATGATCTTCACACATCCCAAGACTGCAGCAGTGTGAACAGAGGAAGGGCACAGTGATGGAGGGAAGCGAAGGTATTAGAGCCCACACTGAAACCCCCCCAAAACACACCCAGGCAGGTTTGTCCAGCCTTTGCAGACAACATCCAGGGAGACAGCAGTTACTGGGGCATCCTCCTTTGCCAAAACCAGTGTCCCCAGTGCCCACTGTAGCTCTCCCGCTGCCAGGTCCAGTGCTCATCAGTGCTGCTCATCCCTGCGCTTGCTTGTTGCTCTTAAGGGCTGATCTCTTCTCCCTGGAGACAAGCCCACGGCTTCAGCCTGTCCCACCTCACTCCTCCTGCTCCCCTGACAAGCATCCATTCTGGATGATCGTGAGATGATATTAAGCAAGAGGGAGGTTTCTATGTCAAAGTGTCCTGTGATTAACAGATTACGGGATTTTTGTGTAAATTGAGTCTTTTCTTCATACTTCACACTTCTAGCTCTTCAGCTATTTCTTTTCCTCCTCCTAATTCTGTGTCTGCACACAAATCCCTGTGGGCCTCACTTGTCCCACCCCTTCTGCCAACATATTCTCCTCACAGCAACCCAGGACACGGCCAGCAGCACCCACTGCTCTCCACCACCCCGTTTCCCCAAAAGCTTCACCCTGCCAAGTCCTGGGGCAGACCCCACTGCTCCCAAGCCAGCAGCTGCAGAGAGGAGGCTTTTGCAAGCACAGCTTATTTATAAACAGACCCAACCCAGGAGAGGGGCTGTAAATGCCTCTTTATTTCCATATTTATCATCACAGTTCAGATGGATGAGGAATCTGATGGGAAGTTCAGGCAAAGCAGAGAGGAAATGAAAAAGTGTCAGTAAGCAGCAGCTCATCTGAGAGACCAGCAGCCTCAAGGGTTTCCAGCAGCAAAAATCCTTCCAATTACCACAGCACTGCTCGCTAACAGCTCCCTTTCCCCAGCCATGCTGCTGGGGCGGATGGGGCAGCAGGTCCTTGCTGAGGAGAACCCTGTGCCCTGCCCTTGCAGGACCCTGGCTGTTACCCTAAGGACTGCAGCCTGGCCGTTACAGGGATATGGACACAAGACCCTAAAACCAGAAGAAAAAAACCCACGACTAAAAACCTCATGTATTTGGTCTTGTTGGCATTTTACTTCTCTGTCTGTTTTCTTCTCTGGTATGTACTGTGAGCAGCAGCAAGATACGGGCACTGAGGCACAATAAAGATCTCGAAGTAATGAGAGATCACACTCACACCACAGCAGAGAGGAACCACAACGGCCATGCTGGACAACTTTAGAGCATCCAGCACTGGACATTGGTGGTGGATGATAATTTAACGCCCATTTTTTCAGAGAATAATGGCTCATAACCATCCCCTCTCCTTTAAGTGTGTGACACCATTGAGATTTATGGTCTCCTTGTTTCCACCTTACAGGAAGTGTTGTATTAATGTGCACTTGCTCCCAAAGCCAAGTGTGCTGTGGGGATGCTTCAAACACAGTGAAGAGGAGGTGGCACTGCGGGATGTGGCTCCTGGGGGAGGGAGCTGGAGCACCAGGGATGGGCAATTCCCAGGAGCTTCCCAAGGATCCGAAACCTTCAGTCCTGGGAAGGACCATCTGCCTGTGGGCCACGGGAGCCTGGCTCAGCCCTGGCATAACTGGGACTGCAAGTCTGTGCCTGGGCAGGAGGTGGGATGGAGCTGCCCTGTTGCTGTCTCCATGATCCCCCTCCAGCACCCCACACAAGTGGTTTTCTTCTTACCTAAACTCCTACTTGGGCATCTGGAAAGGCTCCTGCTCAGGTCATTAGAGGTGATTGCTTCTAGAAGGGATCCCTGGGGACAGCTGCCCACACAGTCCCAGCCCAGCTGCAGCTGAACTGGTGGCACTAAAACCGAGATGATCCCCTTCACACCGGTTATGTACCCACCAGGTGCCTTTGCACTTGCTATGGGCTTTATTCTCCTCTTTGCTTCCAGATCATTTCTGCATGGCTTCCTAGGAAAGTGGCTTTGAATTGATCACTGTGGCTGCCTTTATTTAGTTTAATCCAAACCTGATATCAAAGGGAAGCCTGGTGGGCAGCCTGCATGCAGGAAATCACTTGGCTGCGATGACCAGCATCGTTAATGACCGGTAATGAAATGCCAGAGTCATCTGGCATTGCTGGGCTCTTGAATTAAGGCAGAGCCTGCCCTCGTCCCTGGGCTGAGGCCACCAGGCTCCCACAAGGGCTGAGCTGTCCTGAGAGGGCAGAATCACTGTAGGCTGACACCCGCCAGGCTCCTGACCCCAGGCTGTGCCACTGTCACCACACTGGCAGCAGCTCACCCAGAAGCCCTTGTGCTTCACCCCCCAGCCCCGCTGGCAGAGCCTCCCCCTCAGCAGGGACAGCCCCATGGCTCATCACGTCCCATTTACTGCTCTGGAACCTCCAAGGGACTGACAGAAAAAGACCTCATCTGAGTCTGGGTTTTTTTGGATGGTGAATCAAGTGGTATTTGGGCTGGCAGCGATGAGAGGCTGCAAGTGGGACTGATCTGATACTTCTGGGCATTTGGAGAGGCTGATGTGGCAGAAATCACCCTGCAAAAGCCCCCATGTCCCAGCACACAAAATGGGCAAGAAAAGGTAGTTTTAAAAGCAAGCAGGGTACCCTTGCAGCTGCAGTGACACCCCATCTCAAGCCCAGCATCCACCTCTGTCCTCCCTGGATGCATATGCACTGAAAAAAAAAAAATCATCTGCTCTGAACTCAGGCTGGGTCATGTCTCACTTCTGGGGTTGTAAAGATGAGTTTCATCATCTCAGCATGGAAAGAGGCCACCACCAGCTCTCTGGCAGTGGTGAGGCCAGCCAGGGCAGGCTGGGAGGTGATGCAGGACAGCACTAGAGCTGCAGGTCCTTAAGCAGTTAAGCCTATTGGAGCCTGAATTCCATCTATTCTTTTGGAGCTACAGCACAAAAGATTGATGGGAAAGAAAGGCTGGAGGAGAAAAGTGTTTTGGACAACAATCCTGATAGGATTCTCTTCCCAGTGACTATCTGGCCACAAATGCAGCTATTTTGGTGCAAGCGTGGAATGCAAAGCCCAGACCTGGAAACTCATAGAAATCATAAGAATTCCCTGAGTTGGAAGGGGCCTCCAAAGGTCATCTAGTCCAATCCCCCTGCAATGAGCAGGGACATCCTCAAGATGATCACATTGCTCAAAGCCCAGTTCAACCTGACCACGAATGTCTCCAGGGATGGAGCCTCCACCACCTCCCTGGGCAACCTGTTCCAGTGTTCCACTAAAACTGTTGAGTCAACCTGCTGAATCTCCTGCAGCCTGTGGAGTTCATTATCCAGGAGAACAAGACCTTCCATTGCACATGGTCCTGGCATCCTCCCAAGGGAAAAAGACCAATCAAACCCTGCTGGTGACAACACCTTGGCACGGGAGCCCTGTGAACACAGCAGGGTGATTGAGGCAAGGATGTCTGTGCCTCACTCCACTCTGCATTGAATGGCATCTTATGGGCAAGATGCTCTGCCCAGGGAGATCAGCCCCAAATCCTGTCCCGTGCTCAAAGCTGGTCTGCTCTGAGCAAAGCTCATCCTCAGAAGGTGGCATTTAAGCACAAGAAATAGATTGGCTTAAGCACAAGTTCATCTGTGGACGTGGCTGTTTGATGGCTGAGCGGCCGTTCACCATGGCATGTGATGCTATGGGGTCAGCAGCTCCGTGCTCATTAATGCTCTGGACCACTAACGATGCCCAGAAGTAGCTGCAAACAAAGACAACTGAAGTCTGACGGATTAATGCTGCCTCTCACCAATACAGACCACAATCCATCAATTACCTATCTGCTTAGCCCTTTTCTCCAGCCTTTTACAATCTAAATAGCACATTTTATAGTCACTACTAAGTGATGTGATCAACATCAATTACCTACTAAAAGAGAATCAAGTCTTGATTTAAAATTAAGTGCTGCATTTTGCCATGTTCTTTATATGTAGCCAACAGAATAATTGCAGTGACATAAAAACTAATTACACAACTCCACAATTAGGCCTCCCTCCTACTGCTGTGATTGTCTTTAAGTACACTGATGAAAAATTACTCGCAGCCCTAAATTGCTCTCTCACACCCATCTTCTCCAATACCTTTGGAAAAAACCCTCCGCCCCATCAGATCAAACAGAAGAACTCAAAATGCAGAAGATAACACAGGCAGAGCTGTTTGCTCATCTCTTTGATGTGCGAGAGGCTTCAGACAGCGGGATTAGGCTGCTATCGCCTGAGGATGCAGCAGTGTGATGGACCAGGCATCTCAGCCAGAGTTTCCAGACTGCCTGGGGCTGTCGCAGGGCCTGGAGGCTGTCAGTGGGGAGAAACTCTTCTTCCCTGGGTCCCAGCTGGTGTTTGGCCCCTGGGCTGCAAGCAGAGGAGAGGCCAGCCCTGCCCAACTCACAGCCTCAGCTTTGGCACGTGGAATGGTTTTATTGCTGTGCCTAAAGGAAGGGGCTCCCTGGGGTTTCAGGGACCTGGCTGATCAGCCCACCAGTGCTGTGCCACCTGTCAGAAACAAGGGGAAGGGCTGGATCCAGCCCTCCCACCCCACCAGAGAGAACACAGCAGGGTTTGGGCAGAGACACATGGATGAGCTCTGTCCTGAGACACTGGCAATGGTGCTTTGGGAGCCAATGTCACAGTTTAACCTCTGCCAGCAGCTAAACACCCCCAGCCCCTCACCCAGTGCTTCCCCCTGCTCTCCACACTCCCTGCTGGGGGATAAGAAACAGAAAGGTGAGACCCCCTGGGCTGAGGTAAGGACAGGATAACAAAACAACCCAGAGACAGAAGAAAACAACAGTAGTGATGAAATGACAGACAAAGCAAGAGAGTCTACCTGTGCATGGGACACCCCTTTCCCTGCTCCATCCACACTGAAGCAAGTTGCCAGCAAGTCCCCCTGCCCCAGGTCCCCTCTCCCTTTATATAAGGGGGGCACGATATCACTATGGTCACTGGCTGGCTCAGCTCTTGGTCCTGACCGTGGCCTTTCCCAACTGCAGATCCTCCCAGCTGCTTGGGTCAGCAGCTGCTGGTGATAATTACCCTGACCCCAGCCCAGGACACATCCACACCTTCTTCTCTACCACTTGCATCACGCCCAGCAGTCTTAGTTCACAATTAACATTCATATGGATTAATTCACTGGAGGCTCTCTCTCCAAACCACCCCCCCTGCTCTGTCCTCCCACAGCACCCTCCAGGCACACCCAGGATGGCCAGGAAGGCCCAGAGCCCCCCGGGGAGGAGAAGAAAGAGGCTGGAGTTACGGCAGCACTTTCACGAAGCCAGGGGCCAGGAGTTACACCTTGCCAGAAATCACCTAGCTGACTGAGAAATCATAAACCCCGATAAAGATCATAAACCCCAGGAAAGATCATAACCCTTGACGTGTCTGTGGAGCACTCCCAATGAGTTTTGATTCCAGATTTCAGTTTTTCAGGTGTCTACGTCCAACCTGGACAGGTTGGAAGCATTTTGTGTACTGAAAATGGAAATTGAGGCTTGCTCACAATCTATCTCCTGCCTCCAGCATCTTTGCAGGTCCCGGCAACAGAGCATGGTGCACGAGCAGAGGGGACGGAGTCCTGCTGGTCCCCTCATGCCGTGCCATCCCATCATTTGTCCCTGAGCATCCTTCTCTGGATAATTAAGTGTTGCGGATTAAATTTGTGGGCTGGCAGGGTGGTTTGGGCTGCTGCCTGGTGTGTGATGGGACCCACGGACACCCTGTGCACCGGCTGCTCCTCAGCCCAGCCCTCCCCAGGGGTGGGTTCTGCAGCTCCTGGCTGTGGCTTTTCCTTCATTTCTGCAGAGCCGTTGTTCAGCCCCCAGCCAGGGGGCTGGTGGGAAAGGCTTTGGCACCCGATTTTAATCAGCACGGTGCTGTGAGCTAATGAGGCAGAAAGGACCCACCGGCTCACGCCTGTGGCAGCCCCGTGCTCCATGTGCCTTCCAGTCATTCTCATCTCTTCTCCAGTGTGGGCCAGGGGACCTTGGGAGCTGAGGCTGTGAATTAACACCCTTGTGTTTACCTGAAACTTCACTGCCTCCCTCAAAACATGTGACAAATAGAGCGGGTGCTGAAGCAGTGGCGGCAGGGAAGGTGTGATGTGTAAGGCCAACAGCATCTCATGAACCTGGCAAATACCATCCCCTGCTTCCCAGCTGTGCTTGGGACACCCTGCCTGAGGCCGGAGCAGGCTGCCTTGTGCCTCCGGACACCCTGGTAGGGAAGGGCCAAGGGACCAGGCACCTTTCCCTGGCTGCACTGCTGCTGCTTGGGAGCTCAGGGCTGTCCCCCTGCCCCTCCTGTCGCTCCCCCAGGTTTCCCCCAGCAGAGCTGCCTGCTGTCAGCACTCCACGTTCTCCCTCTCCCCCTGCCTCTACTCTACAGTACTGGGTCCAGTTCTGGGCTCCCCAGTTCAAGAGAGACACAGAACTACTGCAGAGAGTCCAGTGCAGGCTCTGAAGAGGCTGAGGGGACTGGAGCATCTCTGTGCCCAGGAAAGGCTGAGAGCCCTGGGGCTGTGCAGCTGGAGAAGAGCAGCCTGAGAGGGGAGCTGAGCAATGCTGAGCAAGAGCTAAAGGGCCCCGGGGGGCAAGAGGATGGGGCCAGACTCCTGTCAGTGGTGCCCAGCAACAGCACAAGGGGCAATGGGCACAAACTGGAACCCAGGAGGTTCCATCTGACCAGGTTCCCAGGTTGCCCAGAGAGGCTGTGGAGTCTCCTTCTCTGGAGAGATTCCAGACACTGTGCTGCTGGGCCCCCTGCTCTGGGTGACCCTGCTGGAGTAGAGGGGTGCCACCAGATGGTCTCCAGAGGTCCCTTCCAGCCCCTCCCCATGCTAGATTGTGCTTGGGTTTGGGGAGGAGTGGTACATCAAGGTGGATCATTAATGGTGGTAACATTTAACCTCTCAGTTCAAGAACGCAGCAGCAGTGGCTGGACAGGCAGCAAAACCATCTCCCCAGAGCAGAGGAAGGATTTGGTGTCACATTAAAGCCAGCTGCCAGTCTCTGCTCTGCAGCATGAGTTGCTGGGTACGTGCCCATTGGTACTTGTGCTTCTGCTGCTCACCAGGACCCACCTTGTCCCTGCATGGATGCTGCAGACAGAGATCTGCTCCTGCACTCAGGGTGAATTCCTGAATGGCCTCCAGCCATGGGCTCCATCAGTCATGCCTGAGCCTGGCACAGGGATGGAGGTGCCTGCTGCAAGCAGCGTCACTTGTGTGCACTGGGGAGGGGCAGTGCTGATGAAATCTGTGCGTGGGAGTTGTAGGAGTAGACAGAAGTCCAATGGCAGGGCCTGGAGGGGGGCTGGCAAGTGGCAATTTGTTACTTCAGAGCAAACCCCAGAGCCCCAGTAGCTCAGGAGGAGCCCGTCACCGGAGCAGCACCAGCTCCGACTCAACATGACCCCCAGCAAAGCAGCGATGGGGCCTCCGGCATGTTCAGCACTGGACCTGAGACCCCGTGAGCGGGCAGCTCAGGGGTTTAAAGCAAATGGAAATACGCTGATCTGGACGTGTCAGATAATTTGAGTCTTAACACCCCCATGTGAAAGTGGCAGCAGCACTTCAGAGCAGCGGTGCTGAGCCGCACCACGAGCAGGCTCTGGAAGCGAGTGAAGCTGTAGCTTTATTAGAAAGCCAATTGAAAAGAATTACAGTAATTACTGCTTGATGTAATTAAGCGCTGGGGAAGGGTTCCTGCGGTCGGTCTCCACTACAGCTCCCGGAGGGGAGCACTCTCCTGTACCGGGAGGGAGCGAGCGCAGCCGGGTCAGGTTGGCAAAGCCGTGTGGGTGTGAGGTAGGAAAGCTCTGCAGCCACAGCCCGACGGGTGAGGCGAGCGGAGCCTCCCCTGCTGCTCAGCATCGCTCTCCAGTGAACACAACAAATCACGGGGCTCCCGGAGCTGGGGACGGAGAGGAGCCATGGTGGCTTTGGCCAGGGAAGGGCTGTGTGGGAGCTCCCTGACCGCTGGCCTGTGTGGGTGGGTGCTGCGCACGGCTGCTCCCCAGTCACGGCCTGAAACACCATCAAGTGTTTGTTCAACAGGAAGGATTTGAGGGTTTTTTTGCTCTGCTGTAGGATGGCAGTGCCCACTGAGGCTGTGCCCAAGCCCACCAGCCCCGCAACCCTCCTGTCTGCCCTGGGAGCGGGGACCTGACTGCGCAGGGACGCTCAGGAAAATGAACCCCCGTCATCTTCTGACGCGTCTTGGCAAACCCGCAGGGAATCCCCAGGACACAGCCTTAGTCCACATTTCAAGTGCTCTCAATTCCGTTCGGTGGCAAATGGAGTTATGTTGGGTTTCTGCTGCTTTAACTGCGTGTGAGGGCTCTGCGCTGCTTAGCGCCCTTCAAGGAGTGCCATTCCTGCCCAGTGCTCTCCCAGTTCAGAGACCCGGCCCTGGGCTGGGGGGCGGGCGGTCTCCTGGCTGGTGGGGTATCCTGGCAGGCAGGGCAGGGTGGGTGCAGAGGGAGGAGCAGAGCACCCTAAGCTGCCTCTGCTAACAGCAGGGCGGGCGGCAGCAGCACAGGCACTGGGGTCAAAATGAGCTGAGGTGGCCAAACGCAATTATGTGGGAGGGCAGAGTGGGTGGGCAGGGGACAATTGGGTTCAAAACTTCCCACCAAATGGGCGTGGAAGGAAAAATCCATTAAGGCACACCAGATGCTCCAATGCTGAAGGCTCAGGACTCTCCTGTGCTGTGGATTTTGGAAGCTGATGAACATCCCAGGGAAGCACGGCCAGTGGTATCTGCTCTGAGCCCCCTCCTTGCCCACCACATGGCAGGATGTGGGGCTGGGGGAGCTCAGGCAGAGCCAGCACAACCCTCCTGGTGCTGGTCTGCTGCTGCTGGCCTGGTCATGTGGGTGATGCCAGCCTGGCTGCTTAACACCTTTCCCAGCTCGGGGATGGGGGGACACTGGTATCTCCAAAGTCAAGGACGGAAGTGCCTATGGGAGTCCTACCCTGGATCTCCACCCGCTCCAGTATCCCTCCAGCCCCAGGACCCCTCCAGTCCCCGCTTGCTCTGTGGTCCCAGCGCAGAGGAGCTGCTGTGGTGGTGGGCGGAGGGGACAGGCCGTGCTGTGGGAGGCTGCAGGGATTTGGGTCACTGGGACCTGAGTCACGGCGGCAGGAAGCACCCTTGACACCCTGTGTCCCTGCTCCAGGTGCTGCTGGCAGCAGCCCCAGCTCAGCAGGACATGTTTGGATGGGGACATCAGCCCGGGGCAGGCTGTCCCTGTTTCAGGCAACAGCTCCCGTGGCTGAACCCTGGTCGTGGCTGTCCTGTGGCACAGCCCCCATGCCCACCGAGACTCCGTGGCTGCCACCGCCTCCCCTGCCACCACCCATCGCTGCCCGCAGGGACGGAGCCCAACAGCCTGGACATGGGGACACCTGAGAGCCACAGCCCTGGGCAGCCCTGGGCAGAGCTGCCAAATAGCCCATGAAAGTAATGCCAGGGTTATTTTGTTTTGCTTCCTTTTAACATTATGCACTTACTGTGCATGATGGTGACTCCTCAGCCTGTGATGATTCCTCAGCTGCTCGGCTGGAACCTTCCCAGCGCTTTGCTGCTGCAGAGCAAGATTTGCAGACACCCCTGGGGTGCTCAGCTGGGAGCACCTCACCCGTGGGCACACTGGAAAGCTGCACTCGGGGCGGGGGAGTGGGAATGGTGAACACCAGACCAGCTGATTTCCCTCCCACAGGCAGCCCTTGCTACAATACCTCATGGAAGGTGGGAACAACCTGGTGGCTCCTGGGCATCAGAGCTGCATCCCGAGGGCTTCACCAGGAGCTTCTGCCAGTGAAGGAGTCACAGCAGCCACACCAAACAAGACACTGCTCAGAAGCTTTGCAGTTTTAAGATTTTTTAGGATCAGAGAACAGGGTTTTGACTTCAACCAGGAGGGCTGGTCCAGCTGGGCTGCTCTTGCTGCTGTTTTTCTCCCTGCTCAGCCCTTCAAAAGGTGCTGAACCTTCCCTATCTCTTTAAATCCTGCTGTGCGGGAGCGGTGAGGCCGGGCAGGGCTGAACAGATCTGTGCTCTGTGACCCTGAGCATCAGCTCTGCTCCCCAGCTGGAGACCTCCAGCCCCGGGGTTCAGCCTTCGTGCGGAAAAGTCCCTTCCCAAGCTCACCCTGGCCATTGCCATCAGATAATTTTTTTCTCTCTTAACCTACAAAGCAAATCCCTGGCAGGACTGGCTGGGAAATGTATTTCAGAAAAGAGAAAAAAAAAAAGAAATCATTTTTAATCGCAGCAAAACAGCCTCAATCGAAACCCAAAAAGAGGAAGGAAAAATCGAATCAATATTTTTAATTAGCCCCACTACCTACCGGTGACAACGGACACGCTGTAAAGAGCAGCCAGAGATATTTTAGCAGCAAGAAGGGCTAATGGCCTTGAAACAGCCGGATCGATCGGCTGCCGTGGGGCGCGGGGAGGTGCCCATCCCAGGGATAAATCACACGCTGGCATTTGCTGCGTGGCACTGAAATACCTGCTGCTGCCAGGCAGTGGTTCTGGCAGCGAGCGTGGGCATCAGGAGCAATCGTCTCTGTGCGGGGAGCAGGGGGTGACCCCCTGACAGCTCTGGCCAGCGCTGGGACACCCCAGTGCTCCCTCTGCCTAGAGGAAAGAGGAGAAGCTGCAGCTGGCAGAGGTGGGTGAAGAGAGCTGCCTAGCCCAGAAAGGTGAGTGTGCTGTACATCATGGAGGAAGAATCCTTGGCTGGCCAGCCTCAGTCCTTAGAGATCGCTGTCTTGGAAGCCATCTCCAAAGACA
Source organism: Todiramphus chloris collaris (assembly GCA_025345505.1). Classification (NCBI taxonomy): domain Eukaryota; kingdom Metazoa; phylum Chordata; class Aves; order Coraciiformes; family Alcedinidae; genus Todiramphus; species Todiramphus chloris. The sequence goes on from JANVCC010000040.1 coordinate 9,096,365, forward strand.
AGAACAATGCAAGCAGAGAAACTCAATGCCTTGTTGTAGGACAGCGTGTGCTTCAGCAGCTGTTCAGCCCCTGTGATTGGAGGAGCGGTTCCTTGGCTGTACCACACCAGGGCTTAGGTTGACATTTTGACCCCCAGACCACTGGAAGGTGGTCTTGGGCCTCCAAGCAGAGAGGGGCTGGAGGAGAGATGCCACAGTGGACCTATGTGGCCTAGACAGACAGGGTGGTGGAACTGGGCATCTTGGAGGTGGTCACAGCCACAGTGACTTGACCATGGTATAGTCCTGCTCCGAGAAAAGGCTGGATTAGAGACCTCCAGAGGGCCCCTCCAGCCAACATCACAAGGAAATGACCCTTGGTCCTCCTGTCCAAGCACAAACCAATCCACAGGTGAACAGTGCTGGCCAAGTGCCAAGTGCATCACACCAAAGCAAACAAAAGACCACAGACACCAAAGGCCAGCATCAGACACCAACAAGGTGCTCTTCTTTGCTCAGCAGAGCTTCCTAACAAGGAAGGTCTGACATCCCCCAGTCCTTCCCACCCCAAATAACCCTGCAGATGGACCAAGGACACTCCTATGGTTGGAGGCAATGTAAGCTGACACTCGACCTCATTCCCTCAGGGGTCTGTACCTCTCTTTTTCCAGCCGTACCCCATGCAGAGGACAGGCCCCAAGACGCGTGGGTTTTAATAACGAAGCTGGTGGCACACGGGCCCAGCGGTGGGACCTCCTTTAGTCCAGCAGTTTATTGGAAAGTGCTTTTACACTGGTGCCACCATGGCTCTTGCTGCTGCCCCGGATTATCTGAGACTGAACTCAACCTACTGTTCTTTTCACCTTAATTCCCGAATGATGGTGTTCACGGAGCCGAGGAGTTCCTGGAAATAGCCATCTTTGTCCCCTTCCCTCTGCTCCTCTGCCGCCAGCTCCTCGTACTCACTGCGCAGGAGGCTGAGCGTGGTGCTGAGGGCCTGGTCCCCCCGGTAGCGCTCCTTGCAGAAGGCCATCAGCACGCTGACCATCTTGAGGACCTTCTCCCGAGTGTCGTGCTCTGGCATGGCCAGCAGGTTGGAAACGACCACGCACCAGTCCTGCTCCACCACTGCCGGGACCAGCTTGACTTGCCGGTACTGCTGGATTTTCTCTTCCATTTGATCTCCGTGCTGTGAGTCCTCAAGCAACATCTGTGGGAAGTGGTAGAACATGGATTAATATCCTTATCAGAGGGAAACTGCTCCCAGGAGAATCCCAGAATCTCAGCATGGTGCGGGTTGGAAGGGTCTTCTTGAGACCACCTGGTGGCACCCCCTGCTCCAGCAGGGTCACCCAGAGCAGGGGGCCCAGCAGCGCAGTGTCCAGGGGGGTTTGGAATCTCTCCAGAGAAGGAGACTCCACAGCCTCTCTGGGCAGCCTGGCACAGGCTCCAACACCCTCACAGAAAAAAAGTTTCTCCTCCTGCTCACATGGAACCTCCTGGGTTCCAGTTTGTGCCCATTGCCCCTTGTCCTGTTGCTGGGCACCACTGACAAGAGTCTGGCCCCATCCTCTTTCCCCCCAGGGGCCCTTTAGCTCTTGCTCAGCATTGCTCAGCTCCCCTCTCAGGCTGCTCTTCTCCAGCTGCACAGCCCCAGGGCTCTCAGCCTTTCCTCAGCACAGAGATGCTTCAGTCCCCTCAGCACCTTCAGAGCCTGCACTGGACTCTCTGCAGTAGTTCGGTGTCTCTCTTGAACTGGGAAGCCCAGAACTGGACCCAGTACTCCAGATGTGGCCTCAGTGGGGCAGAGTAGAGGGGAAGGAGAACCTCCCTCAACCTGCTGTCCCACTGATACACCCTGCTGATTTATGGGACATGGCAGGGACAAGAAAGGACAATGCTGAGGAGACGTCCCCTCTGCAGGTCTCTCGAGAGGGCTGTTTGCTAAATCCTTACTGGCCACGCAGGATTTGGGGTAAAAGGAAAGGAAACAGCACAAAAAGCTGTTCAGGGCCCCGGCAATTTGCGCTTCAGTGCAGAGAGCTGCCGATGGTAGCTCACGATTTTCAAGACAACCTATTTAACGTCACCCAGCCCACCCCAAACCTGCTCCCCTGCTCCCCACCAGCTGGGATTGATCCACAGCATTCCCAGTCTCAATGGCAGAAAAAAAGTCATTGTTTTACCATGAAGGCAAGCAGGTGCCAGGCCTGCCGGCTGCTCCAGCCGCAGTGGAGCTGGGCACAAGACAGCGGTGGCCCATGGTCCGGAGGGAACCCATCCCAACAGCTGGATCCTCCTGTGAGAATGGTCAATGGCCCTTGGCTTGGTGAGGGGGTGAAGGTGGGGAAAGCCTGGCCAGGTCCCGTCCCCTTCCTCCTGGCTCCTCACCTTCTCCACGATGAGGTCATAGAGGAGTGTCACCACACGGACGTGGAGGGTCTCCATCCCCTTCTGCCTGAAGAGGCTCCTGAGGACCTGGAGGCCGCCCAGCTTGAGGAACTGCTGCTGGGCATAGGGGAAGTGTCTCAGCAAGGAGGACAGCGCGAAGAGAGCCTGGTAGGGAGAGGACCATCAGCAGAGTGGCCATAGCTGCCACATTTGGTGCAGCCTCTCCTCATGGCATTCCATGGGGACAGGAGAAACTGCCTGCTCACAGCCTGGATGTGTGTACAATTTGCTGGGTAAAAAGCTGTCTGGATGGCCAGGCCCAAAGAGTGCTGGTGAATGGAGTCAAATCCAGTTGGCGACTGGTCACGAGTAGTGTCCCCCAGGGCTCAGTGCTGGGGCCAGTTCTGTTTAATACCTTTACCAATGATCTGGATGAGGGGATCAAGGGCACCCCTAGTAAGTCTGGAGATGACACCAAGCTGGGTGGAAGTGTCTATCTGCTTGAGGGTCAGGAGGCTCTGCAGTGGGATCTGGACAGACTGGAATGATGGGCCAAGGATGACTGTATGAGTTTCAACAAGGCCAAGTGCCAGGTTGTGCACTTTGGCCACAACCACCCCCAGCAGTGCTCCAGGCTTGGGCAGGAGTGGATGGAGAGCTGCCAGGCAGAGAGGGACCTGGGGGTGTTGACTGAGAGCCAGCTGAACATGAGCCCGCAGTGTGCCCAGGTGGCCAAGAAGGCCAACGGCATCCTGGTCAGCATCAGGAATAGTGTGGCCAGTAGCACCAGGGAAGTGATTTTACCCCTCACCCCTCACCTCTGGTGAGGCCATATCTCAAGTGTTCAGTTTCGGGCCCTCACCACTGAACCTGCTCCCCTCAAGATGATGGGGTGAAGGGGGGTCCAGCACCGCTCAGCAGAGCCTGATCCCCTCAGACACCTGGGGATCATCCTCTGCCTTGCACCCACATGGGTGGAGGACATGGTCATGATGTTTCCCAGGACGCAGCCCCGAAACAGGGTCTGCCATGGTGCAGCATCAGGCACTGCCAGCGAGAGACACCAGCATGGTGACCTTGAATGGCCCGGGGTTAACTCTGAGGAGGCAATTCGGGGCCAAGCGGATGAATCTCACCCTTGCCTGGCTTTGACAGCTGTGGTTGGCAGAGGGGACGGCTGATGCTGCCCGAGGCAGGGCCATGGCTGCGGGAGCAGGGCTGGGGATGCTCAGCTGGGTGCCTGCTGGCGAGCTGAGCCGGCTCCTCCGCACGCTGGGGTGGACCGTGCAGCCCCGCACTCCGCAGACAGATCCGAGCTGACAGCCACGTCTTCCCCAGTCCCTTTGGTTTCTATTTTCCACCTTCCAAGTCACCACTGGTGAACTGGCGGATGTTTCTGTCTCCTTTTTTAACCACAGGCCAAAGGATGGGGGAGGGCAGGAATGCACTCTTGGCCTTGCTGCTGTGCATCGCTGCGAGCACCCGGGTGGAAAACCCAGCGGAGCGGGAGCCGTGCGCTGCTGCCTCTTGTGGGAAGGGGCTGGGGTGCTGACCTGTTCTCAGGATCCTGGCCCAGAGAGAGATGAGAGACTGTATGCAGCAAGGGAACAGGAAATTAAAAGCCTCTGCCCTCCTTGAAAAAGGGGTTCAACCCTCAGAGACTCTTGTAAGACCACATGTGACTGTGGACAGTAATGAGCTCATCCCTCTCGCTCTTCTCCAGGGGCATCCAGTGGGACATGTTCATGCTCACTGTAAAGAATCACCCTGTACCCAACCACACAGGGGTTCAGGTGATGCTGGTGAGGACCTCTGCATGTCCAGCATCCCTCCCCACCCCAAAATGAGCTCCAGATTGAGCTGCAGGCACTCCTGGGAGGGGTTTCTGAGCACGAAACATTCTGTGGTTCACCCCTCTGGCCAGGACCTCCTCACATCCGTGGCTAAAAGCAAAGGGGCTCTCCAGCCTCTCCCGTGCTTTTCACTCCCTGGGGGGCTGTTACCATGGACCAAAGGAGAACGTTCCCTGCTCACTGCAGGGGAGTTGGACCAGATGAGCTTTAAAGGTGCCTTCCAACCCAACCCAAGTACTATGGTGTGTTTGTGGGAGCTCGTTAAAGCTCTGGCAGCACACTGCTGTCTGCATAAAAGCAGGCACATTAAAGATGAATCTAAGGGCTGGTGGTTCCCTTGCCCTGCCAAACCCCTCTCGCAGGAGCTCACCCTGTTAAATGGTGATGCTAGGTTTTTGGGAACAGACAAATAATTTACGGCCTGTAAACAGAGGTGGCCTCACACATTAAAGCGAGGGTAATGAGATCTCATGCTCCAGGGAGTACAGGGAGGAAGCCCCCAGCCCGATGGACAGCGCTGCACATTTGGCTGGGGGCTCTCAGCGCTGCTTGGCTTGCTCCAAAGCCATCTCTGAAGGCAGGACGTGGGCTGGCTCCAGCAATTAGCTCCATCCAAACGTCAGCTCCCATGTTTGTTAGCCTCTGATCGTTCCGCCTGCCATGGGGACCCTCGCCTGTCCTCCCCGAGACTGCAGCACCGAGCCCTGTCCCCCGCGGGGCTGGCAGAGCTGTCGTGCGTGCCGGGGACAAGACCCACGGTGCTGGGAGGCCAGTGGGCACTGGGCAGCCGGTGCTGCTGGAGATGATCCAGCATCCAGGGCCACTCTCCTGCACCCCTGGGGAGCAAAGCCCCCCCGGCGATGTCCCGAGAAGTTCAGCGCAAACCCAGCTTTGCCCAGAGGTGCAGCCCTGCTCGCTCACCTTCTTCTTGACAGCCAGAGGTTGTTCCGTAGCCAGAATCACCAGGAGCTTCTGCAGCGCTCCCCCCTCGATGGCTTCGATCTGGACTTTGGGGTTGCTGCGGGGAAAGCAGGGAAAGGGAGGTCACCAGCAGGGCCCGGCCCGGCAGAGCGGGGCAGGGTTTGGGCCTGCCCGGGGCAGCTCCCCGCAGCAGGCACCAGCGGGGCCAATCCAGCCTGATCCCACAGCCGCCCTCTGGCTCCCACCAACCGCAGCTCGCAGCTACGGAGAAGGTGTGAAGCCCTGCAGACCACCTCTGACAGCACAGGACTTTTGGCTCCCACTTTCCCCCTCTCTCACCCTTGCCTTGCTTGCTGTTAATGTGCTGATTTATTAAATGCTGCTCCCTCCAGCTCACCTGGAGGAAGCTCCTGCTTGGCCCTGGCACCTCTGAATCACAAATCATGCCCGGTCTCACCACCCACACACCTCTTGCCTGAAGTGCTTTTCCCCAGGGACTATAAAGGGCTAGATGCATCTTTCTGTTTGCAAGAACCAGGCTAAAATGTCAGGTCTGGATGCAAATGGTTGCCCCAAACAAGCCTTGTCCACCGTCCGGGTACCAGTGGCACAGGCAGGGGTATCTCAGACAAGCAGACGCTTTGCAAACCCACTTCTAGTACATCTTTGAAGGTGGTGGAGAGGTCAGATGCTACTGGATCCCCCCTCAGCAGGGCTTTCACAGCCGGAGCACAAGGTGCTGGCTGTTGACATCCCTGCTCCCAGGGCTCCCGCGCTGCGATGAAGAGCTCCAGCCTTTGCTCAACTCTGAAGCAGCAATTGCACGGCGGCCAAACAAAGGCCACGTGGCCCTGCTACAGCTGAACGCCCACAGCTCTTACTGCTCCCAGAAAGCTGCTGGAGCAGCCAGTGCTGAGCATCCTCCAAGAAACAAGAGAGGGAGAGGCAGACAAGGTCATAAAAAACCAGAAGACAAATGGGCTCAGGCAGGGAGCAGCTCTGAATTAAACCCCTGGCTTCCAGAAGTACAGCAAAACACTAAGGTCATCTGTGTCAACCAAGGTGCCAGGCAATCTCTCCAGCCCTCCCTGCTCCACCCAGGCTTTGCTTCTTGCACTGTTAGGAGTTATGCAGGGCTCAGAAGTGGCAGATCTAGTCAGCGAGTTCCCGACTGTAATTACCAGGCTGACCTCAAGGCATGAAAAGGGGATTTGTGGAAAGCTACCTTTGATTTGTCCTCCCTCACCTGCTCGCTGTGGCAGGGACCCAGGCAGAGCCACACTGCAGGCACCCTGCCAAGCAAAGGGGGACATCTGTGACCTGCCCACACAAGTCAGGAAGGAGAAAGAACTAACTCAGAAGCTTCAGGATCCTCCTGCAGAAGAGAATCTCACAGCATGGTCTACACATGCACCCGTAGACCCCCCTGTGCCTGCACTGCGGCAGTCCCAGCACTGGCAGCTTTGGTCCCTGCCCGTGTCCCCGTGCGGTCCTGTTGTGCTGGTTTCTGCTTCGAGCCTTCCGAGGGGACACCAGAGTGGAGAGGCTGGGCTCGGCCACAGCACTGGCCACGCTGCCACGCACATTTTCAACTCTGGGGTTTCGTGACCAGAGCTGAACATAGATCAGAACCATAGAATGGTTTTGGCTGGAAGAGACCTTTCAGAGCATCAAGTCCAACAATTCCCCCAGCACTGCCAGGGCACCACTGAACCATGTCCCTCAGCACCACATCTACACGACTTTGAAACTCCTCCAGGGATGAAGACTGCCCTTGACAACCCTTGCAGGGAAGAAATTGTTCCTCAGCTCCAACCTAAACCTCCCCTGGCACATCTTGAGGCTGTTTCCTCTTGTCCTGCCACTTGTTTCTTGGAACAAGAGCCTGACCCCACCTGTCTCCAACTTCCTGTCAGGGAGTTGTTGAGAGCGGTAAGGTCTCCCTTGACCCTCCTTTTCTCCAGGCTGAACAACCCAACAATGAGAGGCAGAGGAACCCCAGCTGCATTTCCAGACCCCAGGGAGGAACTGGCAACTCTGACAGTCAGAAAATACAATTTATGATCTGAAAACCCAACCAAATTTCACACACACATATAAACTGCACAAGTGTAACTGCACTGAGAGGAGAACCTCCTGTGCCAGAGACCTCTTAGCGTCATTCGCGGAAAACATTAAGTTTGGGATATCCAAGTTCTTTTGTCAGATCTATCTAAAATAAATAATAAAACCTCTACAGCAGGGACACAACCGAAAAACAGGCATGGCTTTTAATGCTCAGCTAGTCACCTGGGGGATTAGATCTAATAAAAACCTCTGAACCGTGGAGGTTTCGCCAAGATGCACCTCTAGAGGTTAGGAAGCCTTCCTGGATGGTAGACGTGCTGCTTGCTTCTCCGTGTTTGTGTTGCTGAATGTCTCTGCTATCAACAGTGTGGGCTTCACGCAAACAAAAAAGCTCATTGGGAGTTTAGAAACCTCAGCACAGATCTGTAAGGATTATGCTGTCAAGCCCAGGGAAAAGGAGCCTTGAACAAAATAAATACAGTGAGACAAGCTGGGGAGCACTCGCACGGGAAATTCAACCTGTGCTGGCCTGCTGATGGGCAAGTGAATGGTGGCACTGGTGAAGAATACACCGAAACAAAGCCCTGAGGTTGGGACAAGAATGAGATACAGCCTATGATGATGTCCTGTGATGCTGCAGTGATGACAGAGACTTGGGTGAGCCCAATGGATGAGACTAACCAGCCTCAAACCTGAGTGAGGAACAGCCACAAGGTTATGGGGACCTGGCATGAACACCATGCTCAAGTTCAAGCAGCTTCCAAAGGGAGATCCCAGCGTGCTAAACAGCCCCAGTTTACTCTGGAAGGACCCACCCTGCCTGTGGGGTCACACCACATCCCCTCTAGATGCAGCCCTCATCGCATGCCTGAGGTCCATGGCCTCCCACCCATGGCGTCCACATCCATCACATTCACCTCTCTCTCATTCTGCTCCTGAAGAGCAGGAAACACAGCTGGGTACAGGCTCATTGTGATTGATCCCTGCAAGAAACCATCAGGGCACTGGGACAGGCTGGGGTGAACAGGTGGGCTACTGGTGTTCACACTGGCCAAGATGTGTTGAGCAGAGGTGAAGAGCTTAGGGAGACTGTCGGGAAAATCTACTGCCCACGGGTGCTCACACCATCACCTCTGAGCAGCTCCTGAGAAAGCTCCATCCCTTGCAAGGTGGACTTTGGTAGAAGGTTTTCAGCTTCTTGAGACATGAGCCACCCGTGTCAGATTGTGAAAAACCTTTGAGCAGCTCTGGGAACGGGCCACCAGACCCTCTTGATATGGATCCTGGAGGTGATACCCTCTTTGCTAGGGCACAGACTATGGCCTGCTCTCTGTGCTTTCAAATCCCAGCTCAGGCTGATCCTCCATCCAAATCCAAGATGTCCCTGCTCCCTGCAGACCTCCTTGCTTCTCCATATGTCTCCCAGGGATCTCCAGAGAGGTGGAGGCTGCCACCCACACCATCACAAGCACACTGCAGAACTCAAGATGCCCCATTTTGACCACAGGACCATCAAGCTTACTTCTGGAGCCCCTGAAGCTGTGGCTTTGCCGAGCACAAATCCAGCACGCTGTTATATCAGCCCAGCACATTTTGCTCTTCATAGCTGGTGGAGGGTGACCATGTCCTTGGGCAGAAAGGGGAAAAAACCAAAAGCAGAGGAGGACAGGCCAAGAGAAAGACTTCCCTTGACGAGGACCTGGCAACTTCCAGGAGGTGGTGATTTGAGATTTTTATGCCCTTCTTCCCTTTTTCTTCCATGAAAGCTCTTTGTGGAAGCAGCAAGACCTAAGGACAGGGATGGCTGTCCAGAGGAAGCACCAGCATGCTGGAGGCTTTATGGATGATATGGGGTCTCACAGGCTGGGATCAGAGCCCTTGCACAGCCTCCCCCTGTGCTGCAGCTTGTAATCACCCAGCCTGGGGTTGGACCAGAAGAGCCTTAAAGGTCCCTTCCAAACCAAACCTGTCGATGATTCTATGATTCACTTCAAACTCATGACATGGAAGCAGCTCCCCTTTAGCTGAAGGAGAGATTTTTTAGGAGAGGTTTTTCAAGAGTTCTGTCTGTTAAGAGACATCCTTACCCTGCTCCTCCTGGGAGGAGCCCAAGGACACATGCACAAATTCAGGAAAGTCCTTTCCAAGTCTTTCCAGACAACACAAGTGAGGGCTGTGGGAAGACTGAAAAGCAGCAATGCAGCCCCGAGGCAACAGCGGCTCTTGAGTTAGGTGGGAACTTGCAATAGAGCAGCAAAATTAGATTTAAATTAAAAAAAAAAAAAGCCAAATGGTGCAGAGGGGCCTGGAGACTCAGAAGCACAGAGCCAGGCAGGCAGGCAAATGCTTTCGTTTCTACTGCTCCGGCAATGACACTCAGAGAATATTTATTTCTTGGCCTGCAGTTGTACAAACTGCACCAGACCCTAGAAAAAAAAGGAGTTACACAGAAAAGCTCCTGGCTCTGAGCCTCCTGCTGAAGCCGGGAAGGGAAAGACCAAAAAGAGATGCGGATGGGGGGGAGGGATGGAGGGGATGCTGCTGCCTGGCTGGAGCGGGGTGCTGAGCACAGCACTTCTGCCCCGGCTGCAGCTGCACAGCCGCCCAACTGGCCACCAGCCACCCAGCTATGCCAGCGTCCTCCCGGGGTGCCGGGAGGCAGGGCTGGAGAGGCCCTGCTTTGATGAGAGCCTGGCGTGGTGGAGAAAAGGCCGTGATGATAATCACCGGGCTAGACAGGACTTAATGGGTCTCTTCTCTCGTCAGAGCCAGCAGTCTGAGCGGCCGCACGGGAAATCAAAGCCAGGGATCAAAGGCTGTCAGACTGTGAAACAGCCTAAAAAATTTAGTATAGTCTCTTTAGCTCCTGCTATAACCTGAGGATCAGAGGCAGGCAGCGAGGCAGCCTGGCTTACCCCCCCTCCCTCCATCCCCCTCCCCAGTTTTCACTCCAAAACCCGAAGAAAACGCGAGCACACCGATGCCGTGCTCGTGGGAGAGCCGAGCGGCTGGGCACCGATGGGTGCCCGTGCTGGTGTCACTGCTGCCAGCCCTGCCCGGCCCCCACACCTCTCAAACCATCACGCCTGGCCGAGGATGTGAAAGGTGATGGAAAAGGTCATTTCTGTGAGTCCTGGAAACCAGGAGCAACGCAAGCAGGGTGACATGTGAAAAGGCCAGTGGCTTTTCCTCAGAGGCCTCTGTATTTGGGGGTTTCTAACAGCTCTTGTAAGGGTATTCGAGTTAAAAATACCAGACAAATCATAGACAGAGCAATAAAAGTGATCATTACCATGTCAATGTTTAAAGGTTTGACTGGAATTCAGTAATTCCAGCCTGAACTACAGCTCTAAATCGGAGACTCTGAATACAGGCAGAAAACCAGAGACTGTATGATCAGCCGCTTGTTCATACCTGCATGACTGCATTTCGGGTTGCAAGTTTAAGAAAAAAACAACCCAAAGAGCATTAAAATAGTCCAAGCAAGAGGTGACCCATGGGGGGAATGTGCTTTCCTACTGCATCCAAGGCACTGGCAACAGGGTGACCTATCCGCACGGGAACTGAGCGCAGAGCAGCACAGCCAGTCCCAAACCCACGGCTTCCCAGGGACACACCAGTGGTCTCTGAACTCTGTCCTCAAGAGGAGGGTAACTGGGACAACTCAGCAGCGACAGTTCTGCAGCCCCCTCGACCTGGGAAACAAGCAGCCTGCTGGGCTGTGGGATGTCAGCGAGCAACGCGTTCAGTGCAGGGTTGGTGAGTCTCTGATGAAAATGCAGGTTTAACACAGAGCTTGCCCTTATTGAACTGTCCCGCGTGACCGAAAGGGACCTTTGCACGCCCGAGATGAGATATGATACAGGGTAATAAGAAAATAACCCCGACCCCACTGAGGCTACCTCCAACTATTTAGAATTAGGAGAAGGAATGAAGCAGAAGACACCCCCGGAGCCCCCACCGAGGTCTGCGTGCAGCGGAACTGGCCTAGAAAGCCTCTCCTCTGAGCATCAGCTCAGACCTGAGTTTATGGCAGACAAAAGGCCTTCAGAGCTACGACTCGAGGAGATTAAAAACCACCCAGAAAAATGGAGCCCCAAGTAGTTGTGCCGATCAAAATATGGCAAAGAAGAAAGTGGGGGTAAGGGGGGAGAACCTGACAAAAGGAAAACTAGGTTTCGATAGGCAACACAATACAACAATTTCATCCCAAAGATGTGAGGCATAAAAGAGATATTAGATGTTCAAAAGCACCGAATACAGGAGAGACATAAAAAAAAAAAAGCCCTGAGAAGATGAAAATCTCCACTTCAATGCAACGCTGCCTTCTCACTTTCCAGCAAGCCGGGTGCTCGCCGAGGTAGCGGGGGAGCAGCAGGGTCCCTGGCAGGGTCCCTGCGAGAGCAGCACGCCACGGCGTGACAGAGCGGGTTACGCCGACGCCAGCACGGGGCTTCACGAGCAATTAGGTTATGGAGGATTTGTTGCTAAGAGGAGGAACAGAACGGCAGAGAATAAGTTGGAGCTGAGGACGTGTCTCTGTGGTTCTGATGGGCTTACTGTGATACTCCAACCAAGGGAGCGTGAGGCAGCCCAGAGGTGCAGCAAGGGCAGGGAGGGCTGCTTGGGAGCAGCTGGGGAACCCTGGCTTGCTACCGACTGGAAATCTGTGTCCCAGGCACCAGCAAGAGAGCACTGAGCTTCTCATGAGCCCTGCGATGGCCCTGCTCAAAGCAGGAGGGCTCTACTGTCCCATTATGGACAAGCCTGGAGTTCCCTGGGGAGACAGTGACATCAGGACGCAGCCCCCCCAAAGGGTGGGCAAGGCTAAGGTGTCTCATATTTTGGAACAGGAGAAAACCCAGCTGAGCTGCAGGGCCATAATGGAGCATAACAGATGGATAATTAACAGAGCAACAAACCTCCTTCTTCCTCACACTCAGCAACAGAGTGAGCCCAGGAAGGGATCCCACCACTCCCCAGGACACCCCCAGAGCCCTCTTTTCTCCTGACCCTCAGCTTTGCCAGCTCTGAGCTTTATTTTGGTGCCAGGTATCTGCCAGCTATGTCAGCATCAGTGCTGAGGCTGGATGACGCGCTGCTCTGCTGTGGAGAGGAGTGTGCACCTGAACCTCCCATCAACACCACGGCAAGTTGAAGGGTGAAGCTTGCCTCAGATGCCAGCTCAGCTTCCATGAGTTTAATCAAAGACCTGCAAACCATTTAATGATTAAAAAGCAAAGATTTTTCACTGAATCACAAAATGGTGCAGGTTGGAAGGGACTTCTAGAGATCGTCTCATCCAACCCCCCTGCTCCAGCAGGGTCACCCAGGGCAGGGGGCCCAGCATCGCAGTGTCCAGGCAGGTTTGGAATCTCTCCAGAGGAGACTCCACAGCCTCTCTGGGCAGCCTGGGACAGGCTCCAACACCCTCACAGCAAACAAGTTCATCCTCATGGTCAGATGGAACCTCCTGGGTTCCAGTTTGTGCCCATTGCCCCTTGTCCTGTCGCTGGGCACCACTGAGAAGAGTCTGGCCCCATCCTCTTGCCCCCTGGGGCCCTTTAGCTCTTGCTCAGCATTGCTCAGCTCCCCTCTCAGGCTGCTCTTCTCCAGCTGCACAGCCCCAGGGCTCTCAGCCTTTTTGGATTCTCTGGGCTATTGCCATCACCCTGTCAGCATGGAGCTGGAAGAAAGGCTGTGGAAAGCACTGTCAAGGCTACTCCATCTTCTCCGTTCTCCCAATGGTGAAGGATGGGCCTGTGTAGTCCACTCTGGAGGGTTTGTCAACCCACTGTGATTTACGGGCTGGACTGGGTGACTCAGGCCCCATCTGGAACGATCAAGGGAGCTGCATGAGCTCTCTTCCAGCACCACACGTTGAATGACCGATCCTCCATGGGGAGCTGTGATCAAGTGCTCCACAGCGCATGGAGAAGGACACCGCAGAACTCCCCCTGGCTCTCAATCACCCAAACCAATGCTTTATTCTGAGTTGTAAATCAACCTTACAAAGCACTCCCTGTGCGTTTCTGAAAGCCTGTTATTTTCCCATAGGTTAAACGCCTATTGGTGCCTAAGGACAGGGTCTGTTTCATCACAGGCTGCTTTAATAAAAAGCGAGCAATTCTCTCTGAGTGCAAGCACAACTCATTTATTTCTGTGCCATTTTAGCCATAGCCCACAAAAATTGTGTTGATTTCTTTCTAAAAAAACACAACGCAGCACGGAACAAGAACAATATTGAAGGATTAATGCCACATCCTTGAGCTCATCCAGTGGTTTTCATCACAGACACTTAAAAGCACCCCATGATTTATCGACGGGGAAACTGAAACGTTGGCTGGAGCACCGGGGTGCAAGCACGAGTGCTGGGATCCTGTCTCCCTGCTCCTCCCCTGCCTCACACTTCTTCTCTCCACAAGCCTCCAGGCTCCAAGACCCAACCAGCCCTGGGATGGTGGCAAACGCAGAAGCACCCAAGGTCCCGCCTCACTGCGGGAGCCCTGCCCTGCAGGGCAGCTTCCCACAGAGGTGAGATCCCTGCAACACCTGCCGCGCCACGCTGGGCAGAATTCACGGCACACGGAGTTACTCAAATATTCCAACAAAAGCTATTTAGGCTCTTTAGGCAACACGGAAACATTGCCAGAAGCTGTCTGAAGGCACCGTGAGAAGAAAGCCTCGGTGCTAACTGCTGGGCTCAGACTCCCCAGCGGCAGCGAGTGCCTACCTCACACATCCCACTAATAATCTTGAGAGACGTTAAAAGGGTGGCCTGAGGATAAGCCCTTCGATTGTTATCCGCTTTATTTGTTTGCTTGCTCATTTGAACTGATTTTTCTTTAAGACAAGTGTTAATATTATATAATAAAACCAGAAAAAACCTGCAAGCCTTTGCCTGGCGTGTCCCTGCTGGGGATGCCAGAGGAGCGCAGGCACTCGCCAGCTCTTCCACGAGACACAAAGCGAAGTGTGAGAACAGGCACTTCACTTCTCTCCCTTCCAGCAGCATCTCTGCGATGCTCTGTCCTATTTTAACCCTGCCATCTGTTCCGCAGCTCCCCGTGTTCCTCCCGTCGCCGAGGAAGGCAGTGTGTTACATCAAGCAAATCTTTCTAGCATCTCCCACCCGTTTCGCTTGCAGCCGTGCCCTGGAGCACCCCTGACTGAAGAGATGGCTCCCGAACACGGACCCGCGTAGCTTGTGAGCGCTGCCTCCACCCACCCCGCTCCCCCACAGGGAAGGGAAGGAGCTGGATGGCAGGAGAGTCACACACACTGCCGTGTCAGCTCTTAAACTCTGGCTGTTCCTAATCCCGCCGGGTTTCACGGCACCATTAGAATAATTTTTGGATTAGAAAAGTAGATTTGTTTCACTGAGTCATGATTCAAAGCCGAGACTTTGCTCCGTTTACAACTGCAAATCGCCAGCTCGCAAATGCCAAGCACAGATTTCGTCTCCGAGAGCAAAGCCCGGGGAACGCTTCCAGCCAGAGAGCGAACAGAAAAGCAGCACCTGCAATAGCTGAGAAACCTTTTCTTAATTTATGTGGGTTTTCATAAACAGTAAGTATGACCTGTGGAACAGAGGCCCCTGGAGAAACCCACCTAAGGAACTCATTCTGCAGAGACTTAATCACGTGTTACTAGAGGGGGGAGTGACCGTAGGAACATGGCCACGGGACCAGGACCATGACCATGCTGCTGCAACATAACCCACGAACACTCCAGCCACTTCCTGGGTGGGAAGCCCTCGAGGAGAACTCGGGAGGCACAGAAAGCACCAGCCATTCTTTCTGCTTTCTGATTCATCCCTACCCAGACACCCACGTGCCACGATAGAGGAGGCTGGAGCTGCTACGTTTAGGATGACATTTAAAAATCGAGGTTGCACTGCTGATGGTCATTAAAAACCCAACCACATTTTTCAGAAACAACTGGGTACTGGCATCGCTGTCCCTGCCAAGTACCAGCACGGCAGTAATGCTTCTGGCAGTTTCAGTTGCAAGATAAAGGAAAATTGCACCCACCTATAATTACTGTTTTTACTGTTGTTGGTTTTGAAACGTTTGCTCTACACCTTTATATTTTCTAAACACAAAATAAGACGTAAACATTTCTCCAAACCTCTTCCGTTGTCAGATTCATCTCACTTCACATTAGACACCTAAAATTAAGACATGTAGCTCAGAGGAGCTGCCTGGGCTCCCTTGGTAACGTGTTTCAACCCATGCTCTGCATATCCCTGGAGATCCAACTACTGCTTCTGTATTTCCACAGGACTTGCCCAGGCTAATCCAGAAAGGCCAGTCCATGGCCCACGGCTTTAGATGCCCAAGGAAATCACAGTCACCAGCAGCAAACAGAAATGATGATGTGCCCTGTGGGAGACAGCGCTGTCTCTGACTCCTGTCTTATGATGGGATAATTTGCCTTTTGAAGGAGTCTCTCTGCCCTGGCTGGAGACAGAGCCTTGAGAGTTAGCTCGGGTGGGCACTCATGTAGGAGGGCTGGAGCTGGGTGATGTGGAACCCATCTTCTGAGAGAAGGTGGGGGAAACACCTACAGATGCCTCAATCAAGCCGTCATGGAGTTAAAATGACCAAGCTAGCTATTAAAATACAGTAATAATGCAATGAATTCACATGCATATATGAGAAACAAACCTGTGGCAGGTACCATCCAAATCAGATGCTCAGAAAGGGCTGGAGCAAGGAGAGGGAGCTCTTTCAGGGGGAACCATTTTGCATAAAAGATGCAGTGGAATAAGATAATTCTGCAAGAAGGGGACTTCAGCAGTGTGTCCTACATCACTGATGGACGGAAGGAACAGAGACCTTGACCAGGCAAGCCAACATGCCAATGAGGTTTGAACGCCCCCTAAAGGCAAAGAGAAAAAGCCCTCATCTACTGAGGTGGAGGAGGGAGCTGACAGACAGACTCAGCCTGGTGATGAAATGGTAAGGAAAAGCCAGAAAGATCTTGAGATGAACACTGTCTCTTCAATGGATAGCAGTGAGAAGAGCACGAGAGGTAGGTTCTGTGAGGCAGGAGATAAGGGCTCAATCACCAGGGCAGAAGAAAGGTCTGAGAGCTGAGCAGTTGCAGAAGATGAGATGCCTGGATTCAGAAACAGCTTGAACGTGAAGGGTGAAGGAGGAAGTGGGGTTCAATTTATTCAACGATCTGGAGCTGTGGAAAGACAGACACTACACAAATGCTGGTTGCGATGATCACTTCCCACTGCTAGACTTTGCTAAGAGGGGATGGGAAGGTGACACAACCAGAAGTTCACACATGTGCTGCGAAGGCGCGGGAGGAGAGAAGACTTGCCAGTAATTGCCAGGATGTAAAACCCCAGTCAATCGTAGCCTAGTAAACAAATCTGGGTCTGCCTCTCCATCTGCCTTGTACCCAGGAGAGGGGGAAGCCACTGCCCGAGAGGTCTGGCACCAGGTGGTCTGCCTGCCTGGGCCAGGTTGAGGTGCTATGTCTGCCTTGGGAAGCTGTAAATGCTTCAGGACACCACTTCAGAAACGGATGGTCCTAAACTGATGCTTCCTGCCAGGACGGACACTCGTGAAGCTACGTGGGAGCTCCCTGCACTGAGCTGGTGTAGATCATCTCCTTGCCAAAATCCATCAGCTCAGCACATAGCACTCACAGACAGATTTCAGGCCATTTACACAAAGGAGGTGGCTACAACCTCCAGATCGAGTACACAAACCCTACGAGATGAGAAGCTGCCTGCGCTGCACTAATGACAAATGACATGAGTGCCTCATCCTCCCTTGGCTGTCCCCTGGAGTGTGAAGCACTGACCTCCTTCCCAAGTGGAGCTGTGATTGCCTCCTGCAGACAGCATCCATTACTGACTTCTGACACACAGAAGTCCACAAACGTCCTGCCACCTTCTAACCTTACTGACATCCTTCCTTCTCTGCTCTTCCCAGCAGCAAGGACACCAGCTTGCCACCAGCCCAAGAGGATCAGTAGAGTTCTTCATCCCGCCTCATCATAGGGCTGGCTCTTCACCTTACCCCAGAGCTGATGGTATCAACTGGTTCCAGCACAGCGAGGCGAGACATTCCCCAGGCTGGGCAAGGCAGTGTCTAGGTCAACAGGTATCACGGCTGACGTGCCCTCTCTGAGCAGCTGCTTGGAAACCATCATTCCATGGAGAATCAGTCACTGACCTACCTCCTCCACACTCTTCTTCTGCCTATTGTGCCAAAGCAAGGAAAAATTCTCAGTTCGCTTTCAACTGATCCACTTGAAATTCAGCACTAGATGGGATGTCATCTACTCACCAAGGAGGGCTCCCTGGGGAGGAAGAGCTGGAGACAAACAATTATCATGTTGGGAAACAGGACCTGCACAGGTTTTAAGTCCATCCTGTAGAACCATCGTGTTTCCTTGAAATCCTCTCATCTTTTGCGTGCACTCTGCAAATTCCCCAACCGCAGCATGCTTGCCATGGGCTGGAACGGGCAAGCTCCTGCTCCTCAGATGCTCACCCGCATCCCCACCCTTCACGCTGCGCTGTGGCAGCACGCGTCGCACGACGCCTCGGATGATCTGGGGCCGCGTATTTGTGGCGATGGATCTCGGTGTTGCGGAGCACAAACCCAGGGACCTGCAGCTGACTGTGGGCACACTGCTCGTTCTTGACATGTAGAGCACAAAGCCACTTCAGTTCTGCTGCTGGTTGTACGTCAGGAGCTTACACGTGTCATTGGCCTACCCGTAAGAGCAAACACCAGTGGCGGCAGCACAGTGCCAGCAATTTTTCATGCCTATAACAAACGAATGCCAGTCTGCAGAAACCTGGCTCCTCACAAGAAAAAAACTCCAAAGCTCATTTGCAGGGTTTGGCCAGGGGAGTTCTTCATTTTGGGGGAAAGATTGAGGGGATTAAGGATTTTTTTCTTTCATTTTCCATTCTATAAACACAGCACTTGTGCCTACATTTAGGTCACGCATTATTCTGGCTGCGGTTCAGCATTTCGGAATGAAGGCGGCAGGCGTGGGGGACAGGTCTGCTCTGAGTGCTCAAGGAGCAGGTCTCTGGGGAGAAGCAGAGCTGATCCCCACCACTGGGCATGTGGGAAGCAGGGGCAATGGTTCACAGCCAGCCCTCCTCACTGGCCTCTCTGCTATGCCAGCAGCTGGGCTGCCACCCCTGGAGAAGACGTACAACCACTGGCCCCACCATTTCTGGGACTATGTGGCGCGATTCAGTGAAAGGGTCGAGATGCTGACCCAGTGTCTTGGACAGGTCCCACCAGTTAACAACAGTGTCCTCACAGATGAGTTGCTCCTTTGGGTCAAGCTGCAAATGGCACACTGCCTCGCTTGGCCCTCCTTAACCAGCCATGGCTACATCTCACTGCAACAGGGCAACGCTCTAGGGCTTGCAGAAGAAAACGTGTGATGAGATCATTCTTTCTGCTGTGCAGATTTCCCACCCACACCACCAGAGCAACCTCTATAAACCTCTTCTAGCACACTGCAGAAAATCAAAACAGAATCATGGAATTGTTTGGGTTGGAAGAAACCTTTCAGATCATGGAGTCCAATGTCCCTCAGCACCACATCTCTATGGCTTTGAAAGCCCTCCAGGGATGGGGACTCCACCACTGCCCTGGGCAGCCTGGGCCAGCCCTTGACAACCCTGGAGGGGAAGAAATTTTTCCTCAGGTCCAACCTAAACCTCCCCTGGCACAATGGTCTTTCCTTGATAGCAAAGGTCCCACTGGCAACAGAAGCCCACCTACTAGGTGGTCCTCACAAGCCAGAAGACAACACCCCACTGAAGTACTACCTATTTCAGTCCCTGAATTACTTTAACAATCAGCAGGTTGAAAGGTGCTAACAGAGTGAGCAAATAGTGGCTGTCAGGGAGCAGACCTGCAGCCTGATGTGCTGGAGGGCACCACCCAGGTCTGCCTGACTACCCACAACCCTTTATCCATTGAACGGGCATGTCACCCATACCAGGGCCCCACAAAGCAATGTATCAAGTCTTCTCCTAGGTCCCTGCTGAGTGAAACACATGGTCACCTACCACAAGATCCTACAGATGCCCTTCCACACACACCTCCTCATACATCTGTTGGCCAAGGGCTTCAAGGTCTGTCGTGCAGCAGCTCTGCTGGGCTCACATTCCTCCAGCATCACGTCAGCCCTTTGCTTCCTTAACACTCACCAGGCAGCAGACTTCACCCATTCTAGCAGCAACCTGGAGCACAACAGTAGCAGGGACCTTCTACACACTTTGGACCTCTAAGGTTAGAAGGTCTGAGGTACTGACAGACTTCCTTAACCATCATGAATCAAGTGTTTTATATTCTCCATTGGCATTTCTGGTTGGTTTTCTCCTGCTTTAAGCTGTGGCTGAGCATGAATGGGAAGAACTCTGCAAGGGCTGCTCTCCCTTTCTCTGCTACGTCAAGCTTCCCTCATCAGAAATTTTCTGTAACTACCAAGTTTTAATATCTTCTGAAGGAAGCTGCATTCATCACAGTTCAGAAGGGACCCTTTGACCTAATCCCCACTAGAAAACCTGCCAAACTGATCCTCCCATCTCACAATTAACAGTGACAGAGACTTCGCCGCACTGGGCGCTGCGGTGCTGCTATGACAACAGGAATGGGAGACTCGTTAAGGGTCTCGTGGAGAGAGATAACGAGCAATCACGGCTTGCAGCGAAGGCAGAAATCAATGAGAGCTGTTGATATCACAACATTTTGCTGGACTGGGTCAGGTAGTCAGGGTGAGCTTTGACTCGCCTCTTTACGGTGCGGTGCTGGTGAGTACAACTTCTTAGGACAGGCAGATTCCTGGGGAGTAAAGATGAATATTCATGAAGGAGCTCAGTTTGGGAGAGGAAATGAATCAAGTGTGACAAATGCCGCCTATTAGGGAAAGAGGGTGGCGTCTATTTTTAGCAGAGTTAAGCAAACATTAAAGCTCACTCTCTAAGAACTCCAAATAATACCACTCGCTGGCTCTGCCTCTCCATCGCCAGATCAGAATTTAGCAGCACGTTGCCACCAGCCAAATCCCGCTCGCCTGAACAGAACTCTTCCGACTCAGCCCCCGTATGTGTTTTATAAAAATAAAAGTTTTAATCTCTCATCAGCATAGGAAGATGTGACGGTTTCCACCAGGATTCATTTCCCACCCCCAGCCCTGCTTTCCAGAATCATAAGGCTTGACGGAACCTTTTTAAGACGGAAGAAAACGCTGCATTCAGATCTCCTAAAAGAGCACTCACGCGGAGCTGTAATCACTTCAGATGCATGGAATTATCGGGAGGAGAAAATTCATCTCACTTAGAATCAAGACCCAATTGGAAGCAGAAAGGAAGAGGCTTGGTTTGCCGCCGTGCCAAAGCACTCAGACTTTTCACTGAACTCCGAGAAGCTACAGCTGCTCTGAGCCATTGAAAATCATGCCCAGAATCTCTAGCAGAACTCGCTCGTGGAGATGGCAGCGGGCTGATAAGGATGTTGACTGTTCCCAGCGTGCCCACGTTAGCGCGTATTTTTAGAGATATTTACCCTGCCTCGTATTATTATTTAGCAGAGGTGCAGCATTTACTGCCTCCTTCTCAGAAATCTCTACAAATGGTGCCTTTCAGCAGGCTCCTCTTTTCTTCTGCGGAAATCAAAGAGTCTCCTTCTTTGACTTTTTCAGGCGTATGAAACATTGCAGTAAGACAACAGAGAGAGAATATTGCCTAATAAAAATAACATGGTCCCCTCAAAGCTCTTTGAGAGGCCTTGATCCTGTAACCTAAGGTGCTCCCAAGCCAAGATTAAGACTAGAGCGTTTGGAGAGGTCTTTCCAGGGTTGGCCTAACAGTGAGCACTCAGAAGACTCCTGGGCAAGGGGAGAGCATGACCTAGGGATGAAAGGCCCTTCCAGCAAACTCCTGTCAGGATTGTTATGGGTGCCACTGGTTCCAGCACTCTCCAGTGCCGTGCACCAAGGGTCAACTCTTCAAATCAAATGCTCCATTTCTTACCAGCTCCTCCACCTACAAGGCCACGTGGCTCTCCTGATCAAGCGATGATCTCAGCTTTCAGGTTATGAGCTGCCCTTTCACCCTTGATGAAGTGTGACTCATTACTGGGTGCACCAGGGCAACCTGTATCCCTGGCACAGCACATGTGGCTGGGTCCCCACCAGAACAACAGCAAACACGTGGCTCACAGTACATGACCTCACTGCCTTTTGCTAGTAAAGTTGGGCCCATTGTTCTTCAGACAGAATCCCAAAATCTCAGCATGGTGGGGGTTGGAAGGGACCTCTGGGGATCATCTGGTGCCACCCCCCTGCTCCATCCAGCAGGGTCACCCAGAGCAGGGGGCCCAGCAGCGCAGTGTCCAGGTGGGTTTGGAATCTCTCCAGAGAAGGAGACTCCACAGCCTCTCTAGGCAGCCTGGGGCAGGTTCTGCCACTCTCACAGCAAAGAAGTTTCTCCTCCTGGTCAGATGGAACCTCCTGGGTTCCAGTTTGTGCCCATTGCTCCTTGTGCTGTCACTGAGCACCACTGAGCAGAGTCTGGCCCCATCCTCTTGCCCCCCGGGGGCCCTTTAGCTCTTGATCAGATCCTCTCTCAGGCTTCTCTTCCCCAGCTGAAAAGCTCCAGGGCTCTCAGCCTTTCTTTGGCACAGAGATGTTCCAGGCCCCTCAGTATCTTTGTAGCCTCTGCTGGATTCTCTCCAGTAGTTCCTTGCCTCTCTTAAACTGAGAATCTCAGAACTGGACCAAATACTGCAGGTGTGGCCTCAGTGGGGCAGAGGAGAGGGGAAGGAGAATGTCTGTCAACCTGCTGGCCACACTCTTCCAGATGCCCCCACAGGAGACCACTGGCCTTCTTGGCCATGAGGGCACATTGCTGGCTCACAGGCACCTTGTTGTCCACCAGCACTCCCAGGTCCTTCACCCTGTAGCTGCTTTCCAGCAGGTCACTCCCTCCCCTGTACTGGTGCAGGGGGTTATTCCTCCCCGGGTGCAGGACCCTACACTTGCCCTCGTTGAACTTCATTGGGTTCCTCTGCACCCAGCCCTCCAGCCTGCCCAGGTCTCGCTGAATGGCAGCACATCTCCGTCCCTCATTGCGCCAGATCTCAGCAACTGTTGCCATGGTTATTACATTTGAGTGCTTTTCATCAAGAAGAAGCTGCAACTGCTGAATTGTCTCTCACCAGAGTTACTTAAGGAATAACTAGTTAGTAAGTCGGAATAGCGGGTTCAGCCTGCCCACAGAAGCCAACAATCCCAATTATTTTTGCTTTGGTCTTGCCTCCCTTCTGGTCTCTGCCAGGTTCAGGTTTACTGTGGGGGTTGGCAATAGGAAGGAACGCTTCCTGAGGGGAAAGGCACTTGGCTCTGCCAGGAGATGAAAGGTCTCTTCATACAAAGCCTCTTCTTTTCAGTCAATCGTAAATAGCCTGTAACAAGGCACAGCAATCACCCAGGAAATGTATATTGTCACCTGTCGGCTTCCCTGGGCAAAATGAGACGTACTTTCCAGCTCCATCATGTTAATTGTTAAATTAAAGATATTACGGGCACAGCTCAAAATCCATTTGTCATTCCAGGGGGCTGCCCGATGTCCCAGGCTGTCCTCCTGTGGGGCACGGGCCGCGCCTGCCCCGGCAGTAAGCGTGATGGTCCCGGCAGGCCCCAGCCCACGGCTCTGCCGGGGTTCACCTCGAGAGGCGGCCGCGTTTCAGACCCGCTTTCGGCACCACAAAGCGAGCGAACAAAGCCCGCTCTGGAAAGCCAAGGCCGTTTTGTTTCGCTCCTGTTGAAAGCTCTGCAGAATGACTGGGTAATGAGGGAGCTGGTTTCCCCCTGCAGATAGGGCCCCACAGTGCAGCCCGTTAGACTTTTAACGACATAAATGCCTTTTTCTGCTCTGTGTTATCCTCTGGCATGGGTTTTGGCAGGGAGGAGCAAACCACAAGACCTGAAGAGCAGAGCAGCTGAAGGAGAGGCACGTGGAGCCCACTGCAGTCCCAGCATCCACGGGGGGATGGACCCACGGTCCCCAAACCCCAGCCTGTTACAGCAGAGGGAGCTGCCCAAGGCACTGGGACCCTCCCCATGGATGGATCCAAAAGGAGGAGGAAGATCTCAAGCTTCATTCACAAGAACAAGCCCAGGGTCAAGAAAAATATCTCGTCTGTAAGCCAAGCACAGGTCACACCCGGGGCTGAGCGAACACACCGTGCTGGGCTACAGAGATGCTCAGCAGAGCCGTGGTGCCACGTCTGAAAAGGATGGCTGCCCAGTAGCAACTGGTGGGGACACCCGAGTCCCTACCAGGGGCCCCAGACACCGAAACTGCAGCTAGCAGCCTGGTGCAAGGCCTGCTCCCCAGGATGGAGTCCCGTAGGTGGCTGGTAGAGAGCTGCAGCCCCTTCCCTGGTGCTCCCACGGGCACCGCTTGGCAACCGCCCCCGAGCAGCAAGAGCCCTCCTGCAGACAGACCGCGCTTTGCTAACAGCCGCACGCAAAGGGCAAAGAACAGAACGTGGATGAGGCTACGGCCAGAGAGATTGTGATTCAGCCTTTCCCAAGTCAGCAAAGGAGACAGAAAACGACTTCACTTCTTCTCACTGAAGTAGCTGGATTTAAAAAAAAAAAAAAAAAAATTAAATTTGTCAGTTCATTAGTGTGTAACACAAGAATGGAAAATGCATTTCTAATTCCTGATCCGCTAATCCACAATCCGCTGATCTGCAATCCCCAGAGTCCCCAGGGAAAGAACAGAAAATCCACAGCAGCCTTCGAGTATTTCTCTAAGATTTCCTGCAAAAAGAGCTCACTCTGTGGAGCCTTCCTCCCCCCACCAAACTCAGCGCAGCAAACCTGCTGCCACGCCGGGGGTGCAGCGCACACGACAAAAATCAAACTGCACTTGTCAGAAAAAGTGAACAGTGGAAGTTTTGTGAGGTGCTTGACCAGCTCCCCATTGATCTGCGGTATCAGCTCATTTACAGCAGCCCTCCCCCTCCTTAGGACAATTACAGCAAGGTCAAAGTCACATTCCTAACTCGGCAGTGCTGCTGCTGCGCCGCAGGAAGCGTCCCTGGTGACTGTGCCAACTGTCCTGGCTGGACCTTCTCCCCAGCTGATGTGCACCTGTGGACACTGCTCCTCATCCATTCTGCCCCAGGAAGAGGGGTTCAGTGTATCCCTGCTCTCAGGGTGTCCCAGGGGGTGGGAAATTGGGCCATCTCCTCAGACTGACACCACTGCACTTCACCATCCCCTTCGTACCCTCTCCAGATAGACGTGCTGACAGAACTCCATAACTGACCTGTTTTTGGCTTTGCATAGCAACTTTGCCTTCACCTGCTGCTTCTCTCCGACTCCACTGCTGCTCAGAACTTGCCACCCATGTTCTGAGCTGTAAAGCCAGTTTGCACAGGGAAGACCCACTCCCAAACACGACGGAGAGATCTCCTTTCTGCAATGTCTTTTCTTTCTCCTTCCCAGCATGTATGCTAGAAATGCAGTAAAGGTCTGTGGCTACAGACTCCAGAAACAGCCACTAATGCCAAAGCCAGTGCAGGTGACACCACCTGCTATTTCTCCACTACTTCTTTTCAAGGAGGGTCCACCCTTCACATCTCAGAGGCACGGATGTGAAACCACAGTCCCTCAGACTGCATGTAGAGCAGGAGCCCAGAGCAGAGCCTGAACTCGTTGCCCCCCTCATGCCACCTCCACATTCTCCTTCCCAAGTTGTCTGGAGCATACCTCAAGATATTCCCCTCCTCCCAGCTCTGCTCTCCATGGCAGCAGCCACACAAGAGCCATCATGCACAGCTGCGGGAAGCTCGAGGCCAGAAATAGCAGCTCATGACTAAAGCACGGCCCTGGAGGCCAAGGACCCCGCTCCGCCCGTCGGTCCCCTCCCCTGACCCGCACAGTGCTCCCGCTGCTCCACCAGCCGCTCCTCCCCGCACCCTCCAGCAACAGCTCCCACCCAGAAGGGGACAACCCCGGGCTGACTCCACTGAGTGACATCTGCATTCCTCCCACTGAGCTCCTCAGCCTGCGCTCGTGGAGATTCACGCCATCGGAATTGCTCTCCAGACACTGACAGGGTAGGACCAACCCTGACTCCATTCCACTCTTGAAGGTTTCCATTAATCACAAAGCCAATTCCATTTTGGGCTCCATCTGTCCTTATTCCATCAGGGACTAATAATGCCTCACTCTGTGTTTTCACACACTAGCTGCACTGAAATTAAGGCACATTTCAATATGAAGTGCCTGAGAAGAAAAGGTAGTTTTTAAAAGGAAAACTTCAGAGTCGTTACTATTCTCAGCTCGGGAAAAAGATCTTGTTAAGTAGAAGAAGTGGGGGTTTAATTTGGAAAACAACTCCAGTAAAGTCCTGCTTGTTGCAAGACACGCAAAGACGCTAAAATCATCCTTAGGGGCTTTCATGACAGAGTATGTAGGGAAATGTACCACAGTCTGCTTCCAAAGGGAGCTGGGGAACCCGCAGAGCGAGATCAGAAAGGCTCAGGTGCACGGCTGCCAGCAGCAGACACCCTGCTGCTGCACCAGACATGGACCAGAATCCAGAAAACCCCCCTCAACCCTCTCCATCGCCCTGACAGAAACAGCTAAAACCCACAAGAACCCTCATGTTCATCCTGCATGGCAGGTTTTAGCTGCACAAGGCTGAGGGAAACCTTATTTGTACGTTTCTGTATCGTTGCCACCCTGGGTTTTCTGTTCCCACCTCTGCAAACTCCAGCCACGGGGGCTTTCTGACCTGCCAGGCCCACGCGCCCACGTTAGTAAGGCAACTGCTGTGCTGATCTGCTGGTTTGTACAAAACAACAGCCCTAATTCTTGACCTCAGGAGATGGAGCTCAGGATTAACGACCTGCCCCTCGAAACAGGCACTGTGGGGCTGTGCCCATCGCGTCCCGGCTGTCAGCCCAGCAGCACCCAGGCACTCGCTCGCTCCTCACCCCAGCCAGCAGGGACACAGGAGGGGATGCTCGGAGCACAGGCCAGCTCCAGCACCATCAACAGAAGGGAACAGGGATGGCGGGGCTCCAGGAGGGAATAACTGAGAGTCGTGGATGTGGGGAGAAGCAGTGTGACAGGACATTTATTTACCATGACCCACGTGTCTTCTGCGCTCCAGCTAACACCACCTGACTGCAGGAAGGAAGGGTCCTTTCGCTTTCCCATCCCCTATTTTCAGGGCATTTGGAGAAAAAAAAGGAGAGACAGCCTGGAAAGGATGGCTGCAAGAAATTATACCACACTTTCCATGTTAAATTCACAAGAGACACAACCAGAGAGAATCTGTGAGAACTGAAGTGCGCTGGAGGGACTGCTAGACACGTCTGATGGCAGCGAAGATGAAACCCTTTGATGGTTGCCTTCTGGAACTGGCTGCAGTACCTTGGAAACTCATTAAAGGCAGCAGAAAGGACAAGTGACGTACATCTATTGATGCTCTGAGCAGCAAATTAGTTTTCAAATCTATTCAGGGCTCACACAGTGGCGTCAAGGGGCTAAGACTTGGTGGGAAGCGGCTGCGAAAGCGATTCTCCAGCTTGTGTGAGGGTTCCAAGGCACCCTGTGGGGAGGGGGCTGCCCACGGGTCCAGCTCCCCAGAGACATCTCATGGCCACAAACCATCAGGGCTCAGAGGTCTGCACCAGTAAGTCATCCCCTGCCAAAACACGCCAAGGGGCTCTGATGGACATCTCCTTTTAAGCAGAAATAGGATCATCTAAAATAAACAGAAATCAAAATCCAGCTCACATGAAGACACAGGATGCCAGCACCTGGGGGAAGAGCAAATAGTCAGCAGTGATGATGAGTTTCTTCAGAATAATTTCCAGTAAGCCGTTGTTTTCTCTTTCTGCAGAAGGTCACCCTGTTCCAACACCTGCAGAGCCTTGAAGGGGCTGAAGTTGGCAGTGATCTGGTGGAAGACCTGAGGAACTGTCTTCATGGATGAATAATCAGCTGTTTCAACGAATATTAAAGCACGTGAGTAGAGAGAGGAGGAAAAATTTATCAAAACACAGTATCAAGAGGACAGGTAGGCTGGGCCATGCCAATGTGAAAACAGAGCTCCTTTCTGGAGCTTGATCCCACTTCAACCAGGAGAGGCAAGGGCCAGTCTTAGATGCCACAGCAGCCTGTGGCTGCTGACTCGTGCCATTTTGCTTTGGGTCCAGCAGCTCTGCCCGCCCTGTCCTTGGCACCAGGGGAAGAGAGTGGGAACAACAGGGCCAGCAAGTAAGCTCAACTAAATCCAAAAGAAGCCCATGGGAGCTAAGGACAGCCCCCCAGGAGCACTCCGAAATCCCGATTCTGCCACCACCACCATTCAGACAGCAAACCTGGCTAGGTCTGCCTCAGCATGCTCCCTGCGTACAGCCTGCTGCAATTAAATCCAACAAAAGCCGCAATCAGGGAAGGGGCAGGAGGGTGCACCCAGCAGGACCTACAAAGGCCGAGCTGGGATCTGTGTGCTCCCATACAAGGCTCGGACAATAGTCGTAATCGTAATCGCTGGGTCACTTCTGTCCACCCCAAACCCTGCTGGGAGCAGGTACATAATTGAGGCTGGATCCTGCATTTCCTGCTCTCATTGTTCATCTTCCTCCCATTCTTTGCCTCTTTGTTCTATTCAATGGACTTTTTCAGCCTCCCTTCTGAAAGGCATCAACCACAGGCTGTACAGCCTCCTGCATGCCAGGATTAAAGAGGAGACACGGATGCCTCTTCTTTGTGGAGCATTTTGCACCTATTACTTGGAGGGACGGCAGTGAACACGCGACACGGGAAAGCCGCAGCAGGTCAGGAAAAATAACGTTGCTGGTTAGGTAGGAAAAATCTTTGAAGCTTGTGAAGCCATTAGGCAAGTGCAGAGGCTGTGGTAAAAAGGATAAACAGGGAACGTGGATGATGAATAAATAGCGGCTGAAGAGACAGAGGAATACACGTTGTGCACGGTGATGAAACCAGGTCTACACTGAGAAGCGGCACATTTGGCCTGGTTTTGTTTTTTTCTTCTTGTTTTCACAGAAAGTGATTAGGTAACCAGTCCAAATGTCTATTTTAAATGGAAACCACCACAGTAACTCAAGCGCTTTAGCGGAGAGCGTTTCCTAAACGAGAAGAGACAGAAACATTGTGTTTTACATACCACATGACCTAGCTGCAGTGAGTTTTTCCTGCAGGTTGTGTCACCAACCTTCCTGCCCAAGGGCAGGTGCTGCCCAGCGCTGCCGAGCACGCCTGCCACATCCCCGGGCGGGCAGCGCCAGTGCTTCTGGGGGCTGCGTGGTCAGGTTTCACACAGGGCTCAGAGCAGCGACCAGCAGGGAACTGGTGAGACCCTGCATGGCTCTGGGAGTGCTCACCTCCATGCACCTTCCTGCATCGAGGAAGAGACCACCTGCGTTGTTGAGGCTGAGCCCTATGGTAACAGAGAAGCCCTCCCCACCCAGTGCTGGGGGGAACTGTGCAGGTTTGCTCACTGCTGCAGTCTGATGTGAGGCCAAATGCTCCAATTTTAGCCATCATCATCCTCACCACTTAACCTGCCACGCCAGCCCAACCCAGACTCTCTGATGGGGTAACTCACTCCAGAATTCCCACATTTTACACAAGTGACAACATCCTTGGTCTAAAGCCAGTCCCACAGTGTGAGGCCAAAATGTCCATCCCACCTTGTCAACTCTCCAGCAGTTGCAGGCACGTGGAGAAAACACAGAATCATTGCATTGGTTTGGTTGGAAGAGATCTTTAAAATCATTGAGTCCAATCATTCCCCCAGCACTGCCAGGGCACCACTGAACCATGTCCCTCAGCACCACATCTCCATGGCTTTGAAATCCCTCCAGGGATGGGGACTCCACCACTGCCCTGGGCAGCCTGGGACAAGCCTGGACAACCCTTGCGGGGAAGAAATTGTTCATCAAGTCTCTTGGTGCAACTTGAGGCTGTTTCCTCTTGTCCTGTCACAGGACAATCACCTGGCCCTGTGCTTCCAGATGCCAGCATCTCCTCAGCATTTAAATTACCAAAGCATTTATGAAAACAAAACCAGGAGCAAACCTTAGATTCTAGATTTTTCTTGCAGGCTCTGCCCTCCCCATCTTCCCGAGAGCACCAGGATGGCAGTTTACTATTTAATTGTTAATTACACTTTCTTGTTAGATTTCAGACGCTGAAAAATGTTTAGGGATTTATTCTTCTGTGTAATTAACCATAATGATGAAACACAGTTTTATACCGCGCTGCAGTTTTTGTTAAGGTTATCCATAATGGAGAAAGGCTAAATAGGTTGAGTTCATTATTGTTACAGAAAAAAAATGAGGTGACCCAATCAAATTAATTTGAAATTAAGTGCAGTGAGGCTGATAACTCCACACAAGTCAGGAGTTCAAGTAAAAATGGAAGAGACAATCTACAAAGCAAGAAATTGCAAGTGGGTAGGAAGTTGAGCTGGAATTACTGCAACTGGGAGGTGGCAAACACTTGGCACTGGCACACAAGGCCACTGAAAAAAACCCAGTGAAAATGGATAAAGAGATGGGCAGAGATTGTAGGATGTAAAAAGAGAAGCTGAAGGAGGAAGGGACGAACATGAAGACGGATTTGAAATAAATGGGTAGGGTCAGTGCTTGTTAAGCTAACGAGATTTATTCCTCTGCCCAGACATTCTTATGTCCTTACAAGACAGCATTGAAGCGAGGTCTTTAATTTTACTTTTCCTGGGTTTATTGCTTGGGCCTTAACATTATTTAACGCCAGTGAGTGTCAACCAGTTTGAATGCAAAGCTGGACTTCTTTCAAAACCGTTCAGTCTGGTGGCAGCTTTTCCCACATCCTCAAGAAGGTGGTGCTGGAAGTTGTGCACCCGAGGAGGATGGAGACCCCTGAAATACCGACGGACAGAGCTGGGGTAGGGAGGCAACCCTGCCCCATCCCTCCTCCTGAAGAAAGCAGAACCAAAACCAGACGGACATCGGGATGCCGAGCACCACTGGGACACCCCAGCACAGCGCCGTGCAGGGAGGCCACCGAGCCCAGCACTCTGGGCAATTCTTTTAGGCTTATCAGGAAAAGCAGAGACATGTTTTATGTCTCTCTTTGCTTTGCCAAGCTGGTGCAAGCGCTGAGCCAGCCTCAGAGCTGGGTAAGGCAGATAATGGTGGTTGGGATGTTCATGATGCACATTGTCATGGTTTAAGGGGTTTAATCTCACGGGAAATGGTTAAGAAAAGCAATACCCTGATGTGAGCCATCTCTAGGAAACTCCTGAGTGCTGCTGCAAGATGATGCTCGACTTTACTCCCAAGTCTTTACCAAGTCCTGTAACACTGGTTTTATCACCCAGGGTGAAAAGAGGGAACACTGTGATCCTGGTAGCCCTGGGCTTGCTGGAAGTGGGGGGGCCAGGGAGTGCCCTGCCTCCTGCTAGGACATACGGCAAACGCAAGCTCAGACCATCAGCTTGAAATCCCATCCTCAGCTACCCCGTTTGAACAGCACATGGGTTTTGAAAGGACTGGCCAAACCGGCACCAAACTCTCAATGCAGCTGCACAGGCGACTTTCCTCCTGGTTCCCCACTTTGGCCCTGACAAAACCTGAGCTTTTGCACTTTCTGCCTTCTCGCCATGAAATACACACTGCTTCTCTTTGCCTTGAAGGTCCTGCAGCTTTAGTTTCTCTCCACCCTCACCTCTAACTCACCCCTAAGCGTATGGGCAGCATTTGGAATAAAGCTTCAAGAGTGCCTTCAACATAAATTACTATTCCCCTTCTAAACGGATTACAAAAAATCCTTTTATTACAAAATATTAAAATGTTCAAATTATTGGTGTGGAAAAACATTTCCTGGAGGTAAAGTTTTTTAAAAATCGAGGTTTTAATCACCAGCCTAATCCTTTCTGGCTAACGTTTCCAGTCTTGTGAAACATCTAGACCCAAATTGCACAGAGGCCTGGCTGCACTACGAACAAAGGAAGATGCTGCCTGTAAATAGCTTTAGAGGACATCAGAAGACACTTCTCTCATCAGCAATCTTGTTTAGCTTAATATAGCTCCTCTTTGCATAAAACATTGACATTTTTGCAATGCTTGGACCCAATGGTGCGAATGCTGATTGTCATCCAAAGATACTGGAGTGTACCTTCAAAAATAGGCAGGAACATTTCACAGACAGTAGTTTTGCTCTCCTCCAAAATGCCGTATCTTAATATTTCATACTTATATATATTTAAATGTTAGTAGCACAGGATAAATGCTAACATGCTTTTATGCTAATGCAATCACCGAAAATCCAGATAATGTTGTGTATTGGCATATACTGTTAGTGAATTATGGATACCTAAATGTACAATCCCACATGCCTAGCAATTATTTTTGTTAGCGCATTTAACTTTTATTTGCAATCAGAGCACTTGAGGATTGTTCAAATGAAGTTTACTTTTGCAAACTGCTGAATGGAAAACGTTTTGTTCAAAGGTTTAAAAAACAGTAAGACTGTGATGAGGTTTCAGAGTCGCAGTAAGGGCACCACTCAGACAACTCAACCAGATGGAACGATGTTTGATCTGGTCACAGACTCGGAGATTAAAACCCAAATGCCTGAGATGAAGGACATACGAGAGAAACAGGCGACAGAATCTTGATTTCTTCCCTATCAGGTCACCCTGTCCCATGGCAGAGGCTCACAGACACGCAAATGGGTGCCAGGAGGATGGTGTCGGTGCAGGCAGCACCCTGGCAGTTACACCCTGGGACCTTTTCCCTTGAGGACCAAACTCTGCTGTGCTAAGGCTGCTTTTCAAGTCCAGTTTAACCCAAATAAATAGGAGCAATCCCAGAAGGGAGAAATCCCAAGCTGTCCCTGCTGTGCCTTCTCCTCCTCCTGCCTTTGTTGACACAATGCCTTGGCCAGCCACCTGGCCCATTGCTCCAGGTGCTGATCAACTTGAAAACCCTTTGGTCCCAGGTCGGTTTTCAGCACAGCCAGACCTCTGAGCTGTGTCCCAGATGGACTGCATGAAGGCAAGACTTGGGTGATGCAGCTGCTTGTTCCATCCCTTAGGTGATGTAGCTGCTTGTTCCATCCCTTACCTGTTTCACTGCCTGATCAGCGTTGAGGACAATGCAAATCTGGAGAAGACCCAGATATTTTTAAGAGTTGAAAAGTTCTGGATGTGACCCAAGCACACCTGAGACTGCTCAGTGTCCAGTGGTTTCTTTCCACAACGCCAAACTCCCTCCTCCAGATTCGGCTGTCAGGAGATGATGACCTCCTCCAACAAGGAGGTGCTATGATCATGCCCCAGTTTTCCTCTGGGAAGTTTTGCCCGTCTGGAAACCACTGGCCTGAGACAACCTAGCTGAAGAGACCCGCAAGGTGGCCACAGACCCATTTGGTGAGCAGCAGCCCCTCACCTCTTGCCCAGACACGACTCAGCATCCAGCACGGATGTGACACCAGCCCCAGGCACACCCAGTACAGATAAGATCCTGCCTCTACAGCCCCTCGAGCTGCGGCACCTCTGGGCATTTACTGGAATGTCCTACCACCTAACTGAGGCCCCCAGGAACAACCAGGAGTGAAGGAAATAAACAACAACCCCTCAGAAAAACACAAGACATTAGAAAATGCTTAACGTGAAGCACTCGAAATGCCCGCGGCAGTTTAAATGGAGCACGGAGTAAGCTGACAAAATGTATGAGCAAACAAATTAAGCAGATAGCAGAAAGCAGACGCGCTGGCACATAGATGTCTACTGAGAAAGCTTAAAGCACAGCAAGGGGAAAAAACAGCAAACCCAAACCCCAGGCATAATATTCCTCACATTTTGGAACCAAGCTCTCAGACAATACATCATCCGAACCACTGAAAATTACCATCTGTCAGAGTGTCCTTTAAGGAAAAAAACTCTAAAAGTTTCCAAAGCTGTATTTTAATATTTTCATATTAGCAAAGAGATTGTTCCTGCCCAAAGAAAGGAGTTAGCAATTAATTGAGAATACTATATAAACCCATTAGTTTCATGGCCATCGCCACACGCTTGTATCGTGAGACAATGAATTTCTTGAGTCTCGATCATGTCCCATTAGCTAAAGCAGGAAAGAAGTGATTTAACAGCCCTCATCCTCTGTGAGTTACCAGTGAACGTTTCCAGAGCTTCTGCAGGAGTTTCTCTTTAGGAAACATATCATCAAGTGTCTATGTGAAATTAAAGAACCTCAGGAAACAATTACAAAACTACTTCAAACATTAAGAGACACCAGAATATGAAGAGCAGGTCCGTTTCTGATGTGAAAGAGCCTGTCTTCTTGTGGTCAGCAAGTCAAACGCTGTTTCCAAAGACAAGCTGTATCCTTTCCTGGGTACTGTGTTACTTCACACATGCTGAGGACTGACTGCATCGGATGAAGATCATGAGAGAAATGCAGATTTGTAGACTATATGTTAGACTAAGTGATAAATAATTTATAACAGTGGAGAAGGTGACCGTATTTTTAGGCACAGAAATATGCAGATCTAACAGTCCTGACTTTCAATCTTCACTCTGCACTTCTGACCTTGGAGTTTGGGTCCATCCAATGCATTTCTAAATCCTCTGTGCTCTTGAATATGCAACACACACACCACAGAGCCCCAGACCCCAGAAAACAAGGCGGCCACCAATAGAATGCACTGAGCCCACGTTACCACCCACAGCACTACACATTATGTCCTAGCACAAGGCTGGCTGGGATCCTCTGGGCAACAGCCACCTGCCAATGAACCACACACATCCTTCAGACGAGTCTCGCAGAATCACAGGATGACAGGGACTGAAAGGGACCTCTGGAGATCACCTTGTTCAACCCTCCTGCCAAGGCAGGTCCCTCTAGAGAAGGCTGCACAGGAACACATCCTGGTGGGTTTTGGTCTCTTTTGGATTAGGCCTGCTGACCCCATCTGCAACCCTGTGTCTAACTAGCACCCCTTTGGTGGCTGAGGGACCTTCCCCAAAAGACCTCGAGAGTTGCTGTATTTCCAAAATCAGCATCTCACTATCCTAAAGTAGCCTGGGAGTAAGGAGCAGGAGGGAGAAAGGTGCTCCCTGGGGTGCTCATAACTTCACCATCCTTGTGATCTTCCCCGGAGTGGGCTGCCAAAAGGAGGGAAGGAGAGGCAGAATCATTCCCCTCGGACTTTGTGAAAACAAGGAACTGAAGGAAATCAAGAAACAATCTTGAGTTACTTATGCCTAATGAGCAGGGTGAGGACACACTGACAAGAAGACCAAGCTAAGTGGTACACCAAGAAAAGGCCAGGGAAGGGGAGAAGACCATTTGGTGTCATGCAGGATGAGAGAAGCTTTCAGCTCCTGCTATTAGAAATAAATCACGAGAGCTGAAGAGAAGCACAGAGCCCATCTGGTCTCCCCACGTCTTCACCCTCCCAGCTGAGGCGGGATGGAGCTCACCCGGACAGTGCGGCTCCCAGGACGAAGGCGGCGTGCTCCTTCAGCGCGGCCTCGGTGCGGTTCAGCCCCTCGATCACAAGCTGGAGTCCACCCAGGGAGAGGAAGTCCTTGGCGTTGTCCACCTGGGAGAGGGCAGGTCTCCATCAGTACAAACCCCCCAGCCAGACTCCACTCAAGAACTCCTGGAGAACACCTTGCTGCAGAAAGCATGGCATCTCTTCCCTCCCAATCTAACCAGTGCTGAGTTTTACAAGCAGTGAAACCTTAGAAGGGAATGGCCGTGGCTTGAATTTTGTCCCCTGGTGCCTGCGAGCAGCGGCTGTGGGGCTGCGGGAGCAGGGCTGCTGGCAGCTTGCTCTCAGCACGTGCTGAAGGCATCGCCGAGAACTCCCATACTTTGATTAGCTACCAAAACCAGTCTCAGCACCTGTTTCAGCAATTCAGGCCCTGCTGAAAAACCAGTAAATCTGATGATGTCAAAACCACCTGGTTCTTTGCTCTCTCACCTGAGCAGACCTTTCCTGGGCACCCGGGGAATTGGATGTTTGGCAAATGCAATTAATTAATTGATGCACTAATTGTCGCACTAGGAGCAAGGAACATTTAAGAGCCTGTCAGCAGGAACATTACACGGGCAGCAGCATCTTCTGCTCGCAGCGAGGCACACGGGCTGTCCTGGGAGTGTTGGCAACAATTTCCCGTGGACGGGAGAAGAGAAAGGCAGGCCCTGCTGAGAAGGGTCAGCCAGGAGCTTCCCCTCAGGGCAGCCCGAGCAGGGACTTTTCTCAAGCAAAGGGTTCTGGACTGACTGCCAGTAAGGAGGAGTTGAAACGTTAGTGGGGATCCATCCATCTTTGCCTCTGAGCTGGCGTGGGGCTAACCAAGCAGAGATCACAGCGGGCAGCTGTTCTCAGGGAGATTAGGAAAGGGCTCCAAGCGCTCGCTGACAAAATTTAGAGAAACGGCACCAGGCGTTTCAAGTACTCGGGGGTTGGGCTAGATGACCTTTAAAGGTCCCTTCCAACCCAAAGCATTCCATGATCTTGTAAAATTACTCTAAGTAAAAAATTCGGTCCCAAGTCTGATCGATGCATTTTGGTCTTCAAGGATTTTTTATTTTTATTTTTTGTAGTAGTTTAAAGGGGAATCTGCCAAATGCTCAGAATTCTGGGTGCAAAAAATTTGGGCTTAGAATTTCAACACTTCTCCTCCCTGAAAGCCAGCGAGACAACAGCTTATGGCAGTAGATGGAAATAGAACATAAAAACATGTTATCAGCGTCAGTAGAACGTAAAAATGCGTTATCAGCTGGGCAATTGGACCTCCCCAGCTTCAGCAAGCAGACCCCACAGAAGGGGTGGGACAGGACAACCACTGCAGGGCATGCCAGGGACATCGGGCTCAGCCTGGATGCTTTTATTACTCAACTGTGACTTCATGCTCAGCATTATTTTTATCTCACCTGTGTCCCTTCACCAAAATTGGCCATAAGTTAGATATTTTAGGTATCCAAGAGAATGAAGAAGCTACTTAGCTTTATGTCCTAAGGGTACATCTTTGCCAAAGCAGGACCTGGGGAGCTACAGCTCATCTCTTCTCCCCAAAGGGACAATACCCACCCGTTGCTGTCCCTCTGCAAAGCCGGTGACAGAAAGCTGATCTCGGCAGGGCTGCTGGGGCTGATTCAGACTTTGCAGCAGCTTTTGTAGCCTTTCAGATCCTATTCTTTCAACTGTCCCTATAAACTGGACCTGCCAGAACTCTTACTTTCCTGCAGGCCCATCTTTGTCTACAAAGAAATCAGTGCAGCAACCCAATTTCAACTACCAGTGGGTCCTTTTATTGCTCAGCCTCTGTAAAAAGTCCCGAGGCTGTTTTAATGCTGGAATTGGATGTTGACTTCTGCTCAAGAGGGAATGCACAGACAGGCAGAAGTTTGCATCCAGCATCAGTCGTGGCAAAACCAACTGTCGCTGTAACTGGAGCTCTTCAGGCCAGCGTCAGCGAGACACCTCAACTGCAGAATATAAATTGTATTGTAAAGCTTATTTTGAAGATGTATTTTTGTTTTGTTTTCTTTTAACTGGAGTCTGTTGCGAGCGCTCCTTCCTTCACTCACTGTTTCAAAACCAACAAAAACCCCAAACTCAACAACTTGAAGGTATTAACCTCTCTGGGGAGCAGCAGATGCTGTGCAGCAGCAGCTCGCACCTCACTTCAGTCCACTGAAAACAGTGCAGAAGAAAGCCAAAGATCAAAAGAGCTCTTGAGTAAAGTACAGAGGCAAGGTGGGCGAGGAAAGGGATGGAAGAAGAGCAAATATGACAGCAGTTATTCAGGGAGCAGCTTTGAATCGGAGCAGAAAGAAAACAGGGAGAGAAGGCAAGGGAGAAAACGTTAGAAAATGAGAGCAAGGAAAAGCAGCATGTCAACCGTACACCACGGAGAGGAAATTAGCAGTGAGAAATGGTGTAGCGTGTCAGAGGAGGGGAGAGAGACAGATAAGGAGAGTAAATAATTGAGAGAAAGAGCCTACAACGCATGAGAACGGGTCTTGGCTCCGCACACTGCTGTGCAAGCACCGTGAATTCTGTTTATAAATGAGTTATGCTCTGGCCTCTCCACATTTGCATTTGGTTTTTATGCGTTAGAGATAACCCGTCAAGCCAAACCGTCCTGTTCTTTCTCCAAGATGGGCTCCCAAAGATGCCAAGTTGAATCCTGACTGATGAGAAGCAAACCAGAGGTGGCAACCAAAAGCTGAGCAAACACAGAGCCCTTGGGCTGATTCTTCAAGAGCAGAGGAGAGAATCTCTCCCCCGGCTCAGCACTGGCCATGGCTCCCCCTCCGCTCCCTCGCAGCGAGCTTGGAGGCACGTGCTGCTTCACGTCTCAGCGCTCCAGGACGCTCATGACCAGGCCACAAAGCCAGGATCATCCTTTGCTTGCAAACCCTATGAGACATGGCATTTTCCACTCGAGGGGGCATTTTGTGCCCTGGGGGCAGCAGCAGGATGGCTGGGGGCCAAACAATTATTGAAAGCCATGGCACGTTACGGTTCAGATGGAGGCTGGGGGATGAGGGAGCAGCAGAGCCATCTCTGGTCCCACCCCTGGGTGCGCACTGTCCTGGGCCACCCACCCCTGCAAGGATCCCCATCCTCCAGTGGCACGGCCGTGGCTCGCCGCAGAGGACTCCTGACAAACTCAGCCCTTCCAGGGTTATGTGGCACAAGCATATTTGGCTGCTGTTCAGTAATTACATTAAGGCAGTGCTGCTGAAGTCAGTACCAAGCAGAGATAATGCTCTGGACGCATTCAACTGGCTGGAAGAAGAAAGAGGAGGAAAAGCCACGCTGGCTTAGAGACAAGTCATATTTCTTATCAGCTTCCTGCCTGATGAGAAGGTGCTGCCCAGCCATCTGCCCTGCCAGCGCGGGCACAGAGCAACGTTGTGATTGATGCACAAAGGAGTCCTCTGTGCTCCCTGCCAGCCTCCCTGCCAGTTCCCCCTCTCTGACCCCTTTGATGCTGGCTGTGGTTCCCTTTGATGCTCCAGTCCCTGTGCAGGGAGCAGGGATCACTTCCCTGCTCCTCCCACCTTTCTGAAATTGTCTGCCCCATCCTGCGCTCCGAAGAGGCAGGATTTTATGCTGGGAATAGTCCAGACCATTAAGCTGGAATCCAAAGCATCACAGGGCATTTGGGGGTTGTTATTTAGCATGCTGGCCTGATGCTCTGGCACCCTTAACCAGATAGAATTAGCCCTGAGTATAAATGTGAAGCTCTTTGGGTGCCCATTGTTCACACTTATTCTGTGAGTCAGACAGATGCCGTCAGTGAAACAAAAGCACTGAGTACAAACAGCAAGGAAGCCTCTGTATGCGTATGACAGAGATTTACTGTGGAAATTGAAGACAAAGAGCCCTGGAAATAACACTTATATTAGCTGGTGCCTGGACTCCCTCTCTCAGAAGCACGTTCCCTCAGCTACCTTCCCCCAGAACACCACTTTTGGCTTTAAGAAGTGCCACTCCAGTGAAAGATCTTGCACTGGCATCTCCCAAGAGTCATCACAGAATGGTTTGGTTGGAAGGGACCTTAAAGGTCATCTGGTCCAAGCCCCCTGCAGGGAGCAGGGACATCTGCAACTACAGCAGGTTGCTCAGAGCCCTGGCCAACCTCACCTGCAATGGTTCCAAGGAGTTGTCCAATTCAGTCTCTGAATTGGCACTGGAAACTCTCCCAGTTCACTCCAGACTCTCCCCATCACTAGGGAGAGGGAAGCCCAGTCCCTTCCCATGAGGCAGGACACACACCCAGACACCCACCCAAGCTGCTGCAGTGTGAGAAGGCACCGAGCACAAGAGAGGAGAGCGATGTGCCCACAGCTGGCAACCAAGAGGAGGTAGACACGTGCGAGCTGAAAGCAGAGCAAGAAAGACCAGGAGGGGAAAAAACACGTGAGCATGAACCTGAGGAAGTGAGATTTCAGGAAATACATTCACCCTTGCGCAGAGGCACTGAGCACAGCTCAGCTGATGCTCAGCAACCTGCCACTCGCCCGAGCCTTCAGTCACTGTGGCCATCGGCCCAGCAGAGAGCGAGGCTCTGCACGCCACTCGCTACTCATCCTGGGCCAAAAGCCAAGGGTTCGGGTGGCTCTCGGCTTCCCCGGGCCGCAGATGTTCTCTGTGAACTGAGGCACAGCCCCTACCTGCAACCACCGAGGCTGCGCATGGAAGGAGCGAGAAAAATCTGTATTTTCTTCGCCACCACTCTGCTGGCAGATAAAACCCCGTTTCGTAACGTTAAGCGTATAAAAGAAGAAAAAGAGAAGGAAGGAAAAGAAGCCTGTGAGCAGGCAACTAAATCAGGTAACACTAACCCCTAGGAAACTGTTTACTGCTGGCACGAGTGATGATTTATTCAAACCTGGATATAAAAATAAGCCTGCAGTAGCCCTCTGCTGTCTGCTATTGTCCCAGGATTATGATAATTAAGCAATTTGTATTACCTGAGACCGATAAGAAAAATAAAACCACATTTATGACACCGTAGCCCCCGGATTTGACATGGTAGTTACTAAAGCATTTTTGTTACCTGGTGAACATAATATTCGAGATCATAAAGCGCCGCCACTTTTTCATCCAGCGTGGAGGCAGAGCTATTGAATCTTCTGATTAATTTAACCATGATTTCATAATCTGTTTCAATTTTCACGTTCAGCTTTTCAAACTCCTCCTTCAGCTGCTCTATGGGCCGGAACTTCTTCCTCACCTCTTCCTCATGGGCCTTGAAAGCAGAAAGAGGAAACCAGATTATGTAGGCAAGTGATAAAGAGAGACAAGGAAGATGTGGACAGAAACCCCAGCCCCAAATTTACAAGGGGGACCTGGCTGTCTGTGCGAATGGATTTACTGCTGCGTGCCAGAGATGCAGGGGCAGTGTTGGAGGGTCCTTCTGACAAGTCCAGGAACCCAGTTATCTGTCAGAGACCTGCCTAAGATACCAGCAAGCATTTCCTGAGCCTGCACCTAGGGCTCTGGACACCATTTCTACGTCCTACGTGCCTTCCAAAGCGATGTGGAGCCCTGAGGCAGGCAGCACTGCTGTCCTCTGTTTGCCTACAAGTTCTCAAGACCTGGCTGCAAAAAGCCCTGAGCGACCTTCCTGATCTCACAGCTGACCCTGCTCGGAGGTGGAGATGGGTCTGGAGACCTCTGGAGGTCCTGGCCAGCCTGAACTGCCCAGTGACATCAAGGAGATGTGCTTGAATGAGTACGAAGATGCTTTCATCAACCCAGTCACTGAATGCATTTCAGGACGGCTTTAGCTCTCGGGGAACGCACGCACTCGCTGCCAGGGACTGGAGTGCCAGAGAGCAAGGCAGGAGGGACCAGCTGGGAGCTGGGGGTGGCTGGAGGGAGGGCTGTGCCGTGGGGCTTGGCCAGGAGACAGCTCATCCTGCAGCGTGGCCGGTCTTCCTCCTACAAACAGCATCCCAAGGGCTGCGATGAAGCGAGAGCTGCGGAAAGATGCGCAGTGAGAAGGAAGAGGCTTTGCCAGAGATCTGAGAGAGCCCCACAGCCAGCAGAGACCAGTTCTCCAGCATCATCACTGGTGGCACTGGGACAGGCGGGGCCAGAGCCTGCTGCTTTGAGGCACGGAGGAAGCAGAGGCCAGACTGAAGATGGGCTGCCCCAAGAGCAGGAGAAAGCAAGAAAGCCCCTTTTGAAAGGGGTTCTGTGACAAACACAAACATCAAAATAGGTTTTTATAGGGGAGCGAGCCCCACGTAGAGGGTTTGCAGGTGCAAAGTGCTGCCCCACTCCCCTGCCAGCAGGGAAGGAACAACCTGAGTGGTGGAGGTGAAAGAGCTGTCAATCTAAGGGTGGCCGCGCACCCGGCGCTAATGACTACTGGCCTAATTACTGCAGGAACACCGTCCCCACCCCAATCACCCAGAATTGCTTTTGCTAGTGCAGAGATGGGAACACACTTGGTGTAACTCAATTTACTTTGACACAGTTCCTTCAAGGATGAATTTGCTCCCTGCAGGAGTGGTTTTAAATGGAGTACTTTAGTTCCATTAGGTGTAGCTGGGCTTATCCCTGTTGCTGGGACAATAGCTGTTCTAACAGGGTGGTTTTTTAAATGTGGCTTATTTTCACATAATAGAGTATCACTAATTTTTGCATTGAAATGACACTCATTTCAAGAAGTCCTGCTACCAGTAATGCTGGCTGCCACACAAATAATCCCACAGAAAAGGAAATAATGCCCTGGTGCCAGAGAGCCAGGGGGTGGGGGGGATAAACACTTCCTGCAATTCCAAGACTTTAGAGCCTCAACTCCTACCTCAGTTTGCCTTTGCCTGAGACAACATCAAGGCAGCA
Source organism: Todiramphus chloris collaris (assembly GCA_025345505.1). Taxonomy (NCBI): domain Eukaryota; kingdom Metazoa; phylum Chordata; class Aves; order Coraciiformes; family Alcedinidae; genus Todiramphus; species Todiramphus chloris. Next base: position 9,138,004 of record JANVCC010000040.1, read on the forward strand.
GGAGGAGCTGCTGCTGAAGATGAGGAAGAGGCTGTGATCCACCTGAGGAGTCGCAGATCATCCCACCAGTGTCATGGCAGTGGCTGGGGACTGGCTCCCAGCCTGAAAGCTGCATGTAGATTCTATTTTGCTTTAGGTTGTGGACTATTTGTAACTAAATGGGAAACTTGCAGCTCACGTAAATTAACTTCAGCCTATGCTTCACCACAGCCAGTTGGGTTTTACCAGACAGAGCATGAGATTGCAAGTGGCAGTTGAACAAATAAGCATCAGTTGAACAAATAAATCAAAAAGGAGGATAAAAATACATCCAAACAATGGAAAGGAAATCAGCAGGTGGGTGCACACAAGCATTTGGAAGTTACTTCTTCTGTGATTATGTGGCCACTGTGTGTCTGGTTTGCTAGTTGAGGTCTCACCCATTTGAGTAAAGTCCAGAAAGCAGCAGCATCTGATGGCTGATCTGTTGCTGATCCCAGGCCACTCCATCACTGCAGCCCTGCTCCCACAGCCCACAGGATAATTATTAATGAGAAACACCCTGAGCTGTAAAAATATACTTAAGTACTTAGAAGCAGCTTAGAAATGAATAAATAAAGAAATAAATGAAGAAAAGTTTTCCATTCTTGCTGAAACCTCAGGAATAGTACAAAAAAGGGGTGAGAGTTTCCCAGGGAACTATCTCACTAACAGGCTAGCAAAGATATTTTAGGTCCATATTCACCAGAAGATGAGTCTCTGCAGTATTTTCCCAAGCAATTACTTCAACTGTCATATTTCTGAGATGTGTAACACAGGGTGTTTGCATCCGTGTGCAGTGCATTGCTTTAGAAACAGGGAACTCTCTTTACTTACCTTTCTTTCTGCCTTCTCATTTTCCTTCATTTTAGCCAACGCCTTTTTAAGCTCCTGGGATGTGAATGAATTTGAGTCAACATCCACCTTACCCAGCCTTCGCAGAGAGAACAAAACAAAACGTGTTATGAGAGAACAATTGGATCCGTAATATTTTCTTTGTGATATACTAGCAATGGATAACATCAGGAGGGAAGGAGCTGCGATGCTAGATCTCCATGCATCTCAAAACACACACAACACCTCCGCACTCAAGAAAAATTAGTCTGAGGGCTACATTTTGTGTGTGGTTTGCAGACAGCTCACCCTAACAATCAAAAAAAAGGCTCTGTAATCTGCATGCCCACCTATAATCTCAAATCCTAACACAATGAAAATAGCTGATTAATTTATGCCCTTGAATTCCATGTTGCAATAGAGGAAAGCAGGAAATGTTTCCAAGGAAAACCAAAAAAACACCACGGTGCTGCTAAATCACTGCTGCGGACGTGCAGGTTCGAACGGGGAGATTTACAGCTGAAGTTCTGATGATTGTCCTACACAAGGGTAAATCCAAGGAGAAATTACACAGAAATGCTAAAAACCACACTGCAGTGCTCTTCATTTCTATGGCATTGGTCCAGGGGGTGTTTATCTGGGCCACAAACACTCTCGCGCAGGAAAAAGAGAAGCCAGCCGTTGAGGCATCGTGAAGCTAAAGAGCCTCTCCATGCTTTGAACAGGAGTAACTGCGGGGTCAAGGGAAGCACTGGGAAATCCCACATGCTTTACTGAAGGAAGTTCCCTAAAGCTAAGCCTGGTTTTGTTAGGAGGGTGCCAAGGGGAAAGTCAGCACCAGGGAAACTTTTAAAGCAAACCTTAAAACATGAGTGCAGGGGAAGCTGCGTGATCGGAGGAGAACATCAGCAGTAACTGATGTGCACATGAATGCTGCAAGCCTCCTGACTGCACCAAGACAAAAACAACATCATCTCTCTCAGGTCAACTCAGAGAGCCCCCCCACAACTGCTCTGATAGTTCAGGCTCTGCAAGGAGTTTCAGACAATTGCTGCAGTTGTTTCCAAGGACTAAACGTCACTCAGAGAAGCCACACAGCAAATTTAGTTTTGGTGTCGTGGCATGAGAAGCTGCAGTGTCTACACAGACATACTCAGGGCACTTCTATCGCCGTCCCAAAGGGATTGCAAAGGACAGGGCCCAGTTCCCGGTGCTGAACCCTAAAAGCAGAGGTTAAGTCTCAAGAAGAGACAGCAACTGAGTGCACCATGGAACCCGGCCTCTAATGAAAGCCATGAATCCCGCAGCCCACCCACCCCCAACGTTCCACATCACTGCACCTTTTTCTCCGTCTCTCTTCTCTCATGTCACCTTTTCCATTTTCACTCTCTGGGAGCTTGGCTTCTCTCTCTCCTGTCTGCAGGTTTAATCGTACATGTGACCCTGCTGGAACAGCTTGACCTGCAAACAAAGGTTGGGCTATTTTAGAGCATGTGCATTATTCCAGTTTTGTGCTCAAAGGGGAAGCTGAAGGCACACACCCCTTCCTGAAAGTGCAAAGCCCTGTCCCGCACGGTGACCAGGAGCACGCTGTCAGCCATCGACCCCTCTCCCTTCCAGCAATGCCCTTTGAGCCCAGAGCCCCTTTACCCCCACAGCAGCACTGCCCTGACCCACCAAACGTGTCCCTGGGCAAGCTCCGTGCCACAGGGGAGCAGGGACCCCAGCCCAGCAGAGCACCAGCTCCCTCCTCGGCCAGATCCTAAGAGAGCACTAAAACTCCACATCCTGGGTGGCTTTAGAGACTGTTTGGAGAGAGGGGAATTGCTTGTTGACTGGGGCAGAGAGCATAAAATACAGCTGCCAGACAGAAATCAGCGCATGCTGCAGAGTACGGCCAGGTACCCAGGCGAGGCTGCGTGGGCTGGGAAATGCTGTATTGAAAGGAACAGATGATCACTGCCATCCACCAACAAAAATCTGAGGCATACATTAAGTTTTGGGTTGAAATGCAGAGAAGACGGGAAATTCAGCCTGCTTTTTTCTCAGTCACAATTCAGCATAAACACGTGGCAATGGCCAGATGTGGCACTGGGACAGAGGGATGGCAAGAGCTGGTTGCTTCTTGGGGTTGCTTCGTGAAATCTGCCTGCTTAGGAGAGCAGTGTGTCAGCTGAATGAATATGAATATAGCTACACCTAGATGGATGGACAGACAGACTCACAGATGCTCATGCTCCTCTCTCTCAGAGAGGTTTCCCTACTCAGCCTTTCCTTTATCAGTTTCCTTTTGCCTAGAAAGATGCCTTGGTTAAAATAATACAGTGCATAGGAGACAGGTAACATCCGCTACCAAAGGGAAGCAAAGACAAGGATAATTATTTCATACAATAAGTACATGTTCTCAAAGGCAAAATCCTCTAGTCTAGCGAACGACCAGATTGATCCCTCCCTCTTGAAGACCAAAGAGACATTTCACTGATCAAAGGGCCTGGTGCTTCCTACATCAGACTGGGATGTTTGTCACAATTCAGATAAAAACATTTCAAAGCCTAAAACCATCCAGCAGGTATAAATGCATTTAGACAACCCAGGAAAAGGCATTTTGGAGGACTTCCTATTAAACCAGGGGGCATTTCTGATAGCTCCTTTTTTTCTCCACCATACTGTGTCCAGCTCTGGAGTCCTCAGCACAGGAGAGGCATGGACCTGGTAGAGCAGGTCCAGAGGAGGCCACACAAATGGCCAGAGGTAGAACTCCTTTGCGGTGAGGCTGGGCTGAGGGAGTTGGGGTGTTCAGCCTGGAGAAGAAAAGGCTCCAGGAAGACCTTCATGGGGCCTTTCAGGACTTCAAGGGGCCTGTCAGAAAGATGGGGACAGACTTTTGAGCAGGGCCTGCTGGGACACAAGAAGGGGGGGAGGATTTTAAGCCATGAAAGAGTGAGATTCAGACTGGAAAGAAGGAAGAAATTTTTGATGCCGAGTGTGGCGAGACCCTGGCCCAGGCTGCCCAGAGAGGTGGTTGATGTCTCATCCCTGGAACCATTCCAGGTGAGGTTGGCTGGGTCTCTGAGCAACCTGTTCCAGTTGCAGATGTCCCTGCTCACTGCAGGGGGGTTGGACTAGATGAGCTTGAAAGGTCCCTTCCAACCCAACCAGCCTGTGATATCCTGTCCGTAGGAAGCTGTGTTGGTTGGGTATGTCAGGGGACTGATGTGATTATCTTCCCATGTTAAGCTACGCAAGGTCAGGAAAGAGACGCCTCCTCCACACTTGGCATGCTTACCACCAATGGACCCAACCTCTTCCTGATCCTTTAGATGTGATACCTGAGACCTTTAATCTACGTGTCTATCTAGAGAAGCGTGTTCCCATCTTGAAAAGGTGAGCTTTGCAGGAACTCACTGCGATAGCCGAGCTGTCCCCTCGCAGGTAACACAGGCAATGCAGCTGGGACGTGCCGGTCAAAAAGGAGTTTGTAGGATCTTTTCCTCGCTGGGTCTGCCAGCAAGGCAAAGATAAATGCATCATAAAATGGCCCTGCGTGCAGAGCAGACAGATACATGGGGACATCTTCCCTGCATGGGTACAAACACCACTTAGGGGAGAAAGTGAGGGGTGAGCTGGGTCCTTCCCCTCCCAAAGCCATCAGCTTTCCTCACCAGGTGACAAGCCCCAGGCCAGCCTAGGTCACAACCACAGCACCCGCTGAGGCAACTCCTGAATTGTCAGATGCAGCCAGGAATAAACATCTCTGTTAGCGGAGTACAGTATATTCCAGCTGTCGTGCTCCTGGTGCATCTGGCCACATTAGCTCCCTTGGTTGCCAGGGGAGAGGAATGAGGCTGATGGGCTTTGCTTAAAAGAAACATGAAACAGGAAAGCAAGGGAGCAGCCTCTAGGAGGGCTGAGCAGCTCCCATGGGACCTGCCCTCCCAGTTTCTATTTTCAGCGAGCAGTAAATAAAAGAAAACACGAGCCCCAGCGCGCACGAGCTCACAAACCCAGCGCAACCCATTTAAGGAGGCTGCCACCGGAGAAGACACAAACCTTCCTTGTTTCTGCTTCTTCGCACTTCCCTAAACAAGATTTGACTGAGACCATCCAAACCCCACAGCAGAAATCTCAGCCTTGAAGTCCTGAAGCAGCTTTTGTTGCTACGGGGATTTCTCACCACAGTGCACGGCAGCACAGGTTCATGCCACAGCAGGACAAACACGCTGCTTTATTAATAAACCAAGACAGACATCTCTGTTTTCAGACAAAAAGATTGTCACAGTCACTTAAAAATATTTCAGGTGTTTGAGACAGGCCTTGAGTCCTGTTTGGTTTGGGGTATTTTGAAGTATTATTCATAAAGTGTGTTCAAGGGTGGGTTGACTTAAATAATGTGATTAAAATTGCAGGTTTAAATAAGCAAGCTGGAAATTGTGAATTTTAATCATGTTTCAGGATGTAGCTTCTAGACGCTTCTCTTAAAAATACTGGATTCTCTTTGTTTCCTATAATTTGATTCTACTCAACAACTGGGAGCACAGACGGGAGCAATAAGGGTGTAAGCGATTGCATGGTTCCACGTGCTGTCCATACAGAGCTGGACTTTTAACAGCTTTTTTGCCTAGAGGAATTAATTTCTTTTATTGTTTTCATTAAGCTGTATTTGGGAAATAAAACTCCATTAAAAAAAAAAAAACCAAAAAAAACCAAACAGGTTTATATTTAAGCAGTTTTCTGACCTATTTTCTCCTTGACTCCTTAGAAAAATAAAAGGTGTCTGTCCAAACAGGCACGCACTGGGTATGTGTGTCCTGGAACAAAGCTGAACAGTCTCACTTTCCAGAGACCTCCAAATCCTACAGCTGCTCAATCTCCTCCTGTCCTACTCCCTTGCTCCTTACAAAGGGAAAGAAGAGTTTCTATTCTCATTCATTTCCCACCTCTAGATCAACGATCCAGTGAGTAGAAATAGTTGCAAAAACCCTGCCACAAACCTTCAGAAGAGGCTACAGCTGTTGGAGGAGGAAGCCAGCCTTACCCCGACAACCGCTTTGTATTCTTTACTGCTTACAAAATATCCCATCCTTGGAAGTTTCTAAACCACCACTACAATGATTTGAATATGCGTTACTGCATCAACTTGGTTGATGGATCTACTGGCCTGGAAGACTGCCCAGTGTCCCCAAGGGGGATGTGCCACCTGCCTGCTCCTCCATCACCTTGCCGCCAAAACCGTAAGTGTCCAACAGGTAAAATAATCCCAGAGGATAACCTTCCCCCTTGACACTGCATGGGTGACAAGGGATTTGTTTGGAATAAATGTCAAAGCAAAGCAACAATGCTTATTTCCCAAGCAGGGGGCACTGAAACCGTGGCAATATGCTGCCTGGACGGTGCTATTCCCGTTCTCAATCCAATCCCTTCATCAGCTGCAGAAGCTGCAGCACGACCACCCGGCCTTAGGCTGCTCCAACAGCCAGTCCCCACCCCCGGGTGCTGCCCCTCGCCCGGCACCCACAGCCCGCAAACGCCTCCTCTTGTGAGGGTCCTTCTACTGCACCAGGATTCACCTGCTTTGGACCTGCTCTGTCTGTTCTGAAAGTTGCTTAAAGCGATGCCAAGGAAGAATTTATAGCCTTATTCTTTTAATCTTGGTCAGCCAGATTTTTTCAGACATCTGTTTATTTCTTCTTATAATATATTAGATGGAGTAACAGCACTGGAGTCGGCTTCAAGGCAGCAACTCACTTGCAGGGGTTCTGCTGACATTTATAAACCGATGCTATTCCTCTCTTGTGTTTTATGTTATCAGCTAAACCTGTCAACTTAAATTATTGCCTTGTAACCAAATCACAGTTATCTGTTACTCAGTTATGTGTACGTTTCGGAAGCCCTATACCTATATCAAGCCTGGCAGAGACTGAAAACAAGATGATTAGTAAATAAATAAATGGAAAACGGGACATGTTTCCACCATGCTCACGACTGAGGCAAGAATCAGGCACGTTGTATCAAGGGTAGCTAGAAGTGGAGGGCTGCTGGGCTGAATATTCACTCCATAATAATAGCCAAGTAACCCCATCTTGCTCTTTCTAGACCAACTAAATGACCAACTGTATTTCCTCACTACATGAGAAAGGTCTCCTCCTGCCCAGCTCCTTCTGGTACATGCTGTTCCACGTAGTGCTGGCCAGAAGTGGATCTGTGTTTCTGCAGAGTGACAAGGCTGAGCCCCCACTCACCGCACAGCAACAGGCAGGCGCTGAAAAGAGGTGGCTGAATTTTACACCACACCCAGATGTGCAAATCTCACACCCAGAGCATGCAACAACTCACTGTGCTCCTGGCAGTGGCTTCCCCATCCCCTACCCACCCCTTGAACCATGAGCTTCCACCCATCGACCTTCCCGGCAGGAGAAGCCCAGGAGGGACGTGAGACTCTCCCCCTCCAGAAACACCTATTGGCACCACTTTGTACCCTCAGGCAGAGAAACATCCCTCTGGGAAGGAAAATGTCTCCCCTAGGAAGGCTTCTGCAAGCAGAAGAAAGGGTGACCCAGCTGGCAGAGGCAGATCCCCTGGTACCTCCTCAAGTGAGCATCCTCGTTTGCCATTGCAAAAAAAACCCCAAACCCAAAATACTATCAATGGTGTGAAAACAAAGCACAGTTATGAGTCAATAACTGCCTCTGCAGTGCTCAGCAATCACTTTGGTATCTGCACCAGCATCAGAGACCATCTCTATTTCTTTACTCTTTTGTTTCTCTCGATGCAGGAAAGTGAGGGGAAAGGGACTTTCTTTCTAAACGCAGCAACAAAAGAATCCGTGAATGAGAATGTGAATATCCCCAGCAAAGCAAACCAGCAGGGCTGTGCTACTGAAAATAAGAAATCTGCACAAACTGACAGAGCATCTGATGGCACCATACCCCCTTCTTTAATAAAATAATGATTTAAAGAACCCCTGAGCTGCTGGACACTCCAGGAGACACCAGTGGGTAAATGGGAGAGGCTGGAGCATCACGTGCTGGTCACACACAGGGAGACACAACCCCTCTGGCCCCCGCCACAGGCTCTGCCTGGGACAAGGACAGGACCTCACAGGAGCACGGGGAGATCCTGGGCTCTGGGAAGAAGAGAGGCTGCAGCCCTGGGCTGATGGGGCTTGGAGCGTGCTCTGGCTCCAGCCTCCCTGGTCAGCGCTGCTGAGTGCAGCAGCAGCAAAGCCTGGCTTCGCTGGGGTTTTTTCATCTTTTCCTCTCTGTGGGTGAGTCACACCACTCCTTGGCTTGCTTCTTACTTCACAACAGAACGTTTTTACATAGAAAAAGAAGGGAAGATGTGTAGAAGACACGGGTCAAGCAGAGATGGATTACTGATGGGAAGAGGAAGCCCAGCATTTGAATCTCATTTTGCTACTTCCTGCCCCTTTCTCGCTCGTCTACAGCCTTTTGTATCAGTTGCTTCCTGGCACTGACTGCTCCTCCCAGTTAAACGCCACTGGGAAAGGTCATTAATATGCTCTAGATCACCTCGCCCAGAGAGCTGGCGGAGAGGTTTAACAGCATCAGACCTGGGAGGTCCCCCCTGAAGCTGCCCCAGCATCCCCCCGGCGTGTCCCGCCGTACCGCACCCGTGACACAGGCGCTGAGGAAGCTCACACCCCTGTGTCCACATCTCAGATAGAAGCTCCTACGATGGATGAAATGCTTTATGCAGCCACATCATGTGCATCTCCTGCTTCCAGGTCCTTTCTGCTGGGAAACCACAGCTGCCTGTTGAGCCCAGAGCATCTTTGGAGAAGAACCAGGACAGTGCTGGTCACTGCCCGGACCTCCCAGATTTCTCAGGGCCACACCATCAATTACAGCAGAGGCTCCAATTACCTACTGTAATTAATTATACAGAAAACTCCTTTATAATCACTGTATGTTTGCCATGTTCATGAACTGTTCCATAAGCATGTACTCGGAGCATCTCTAGGGGATGAACTCCTGGATTAGGTTGGAGTCAGGTGAGACTGGTCTCTTCTCCCAAGGAACAACTTTAGCTGGTTACTTTACCTGACAGATCTTTTATATAATACTCCAAGTTATGCTAATAAATATCCTGCAATTCAGCCCATCAAAATGGTGATGTCTAAACAGAACATCTTCTCCCAAGACTGACTGTGCTCTACACTGCAGCAAGGCAGGGACATCATAAATGTTTTTAAGCTTGCTGAGGGTGAATCAGGCCAGCAGGTTGAGGGAGGTTCTGCTCCCCCTCCACTCTGCCCTGCTGAGGTCACCTTGGGAGTACTGGGTTCAGTTCTGGGCTTCCCAGTTCAAGAGAGACAAGGAACTACTAGACAGAGTCCCATGGAGGCTCTGAAGATGCTGAGGGGACTGGAGCATCTCTGTGCCCAGGAAAGGCTGAGAGCCCTGGAGCTTTTCAGCTGGGGAAGAGAAGCCTGAGAGGGGAGCTGAGCAATGCTGAGCAAGAGCTAAAGGGCCCCTGGGGGCAAGATGATGGGGCCAGACTCTGCTCAGTGGTGCCCAGTGACAGGACAAGGGGCAATGGGCACAAACTGGAACCCAGGAGGTTCCATCTGACCAGGAGGAGAAGCTTCTTTGCCATGAGAGTGTTGGAGCCTGTGCCATGCTACCCAGAGAGGCTGTGGAGTCTCCTCTGGAGAGGTCCCAAACCCACCTGGACACTGCGCTGCTGGGCCCCCTGCTCTGGGTGACCCTGCTGGGGCAGGGGGGTTGGATGAGATGATCCCCAGAGATTGCTGCCAACTCCCACCATGCTGAGATTCTGTGAATCCATTCTCAGTTCAGTGCCCAGTGTTGCTGGCAACAGCAAAGCCACCCCTGGGAAAACCCCAAAATCACTGCACTGACACAGCCCAACATAAAGTGCCACCATCTCTGCTCTTGCCTGGTGTCCTTTTGTGTCTCCAAGAAGCAGCACTGCTTTCTGATGGACTTGAACCCTACTCAAACAGAGCACAGAGAATGGGCCACTTCCATTCCAGTTTCTCATTTAGCAAGACAGAAGATACTTACTGGTGCTTGCTGGGCTAGTTTTCTCATAGCTAATGCCACAGAGATCACGGTGTGGACACAGGGTGCTGAGGGCTCTGCACCACCAGAGTGACAGGGAGACATACGCCTACAGTGAACCTCGGGAGAACTTTCTTACGCCCTCTGCTTGTTCAAGCCAAGCCCATCCATCAGGGCTACAGCTCAAACATTTGTTTATCTGAAAAAGGTTTTAGAGCCACTCTTTTGTCCTAGTGCCGAGAAATCTTCTCTGCAATTTGTTTCCCTCTGCAGATATAATGAAAATGTACTTCAAATGATGCCAGAATCAAATCCCTCCTTCCGTGATTCGATCCGCAGCGAGCGGAGAACAAAGCATTGCAAGAAATGGGCTTTCCAGTAAGTAATACTTGGTTAGACATGTGAAACCATCACTGCCATCTGGACGCTCCGTTTGGACGACCATTGCAGACTGCCAATTTGAACCGACCCAGCACTCTTCCACAGCACTGGTACTGGTCTCTCAACTGCTCAGCAAGCGCTGGGGGCCACGAGCCCAGTTATTCAAAGCAGCCGCACGCCATGAGCACCAGGCTCTGTCCCCAGCACCTCCTGCCAAACCCACTGGCTGCCTGCACTTGGCTTTGCCTCCGGCTCTGGCAGCGGGGGAGGGGAGTGGGAGGGAGAGGCAGGAGAACCATTGGTGTCTGGAGACAGGCCCTGGCTAAGCTTGCGGCTCTGTTTAACTCATACCTACCATCACCAGAGGCCAGAAGGATTACAGACTCATATAATTGTTTTGGTTGGAAGAGACCTTGCAGATCATTCAGTCCAACCATTAAACAAGCGCTGCCAGGGCACCACTGAACCACATCCCTCAGCACCACATCTCCATGGCTTTGAAACTCCTCCAGGGATGGGCACTCCACCACTGCCCTGGGCAGCCTGGGTCAGCCACTGAAACTCTTGCAGCAAAGAAATTGTTCCTCAGCTCCAACATAAACCTCCCTGGCGCAACTTGAGGCTATTTCCCTTTTGTCCTATCACTTGTTCCTTGGGAGCGGAGAATGATAACACCCGGCTCCAACCTCCTGTCAGGGAGTTGTTGAGAGACAGAAGGTCTCCCCTGAGCCTCCTTTTCTCCAGGCTGAACAACCCCAGGTCCCTCAGCCACTCCTCACCACACTTGTGCTCCAGCCCCTTCCCCAGCTGTGTTGCCCTTCTCTGGCCATGCTCCAGCCCCTCAATGTCCTGGGAGTGAGGAGCCCAAAACTGAACCCAGGATTCAAGGTGTGGCCTCCCCCATGCTGAGTGCAGGGGGATGATCCCTGCCCTAGTCCTGCTGGCCACACTAGTGCTGATCCAAGGCAGGATGCTGGTGGCCTTCTTGGCTACCTGGGCACACACTGGCTCATCTTTAGCTGCCTGTGACCAACTCCCCCCCAGGTCCTTTTCTGCTGGGCAGTTTCCAGTCGCTCTCCCCCAGCCTGGAGCATTGCAGGGCCTTGTTGTGATTACTCGGCGTGTAGCCCAGCCCTGTGCAGGATCATGCCCAGAGCTGAGCTACCTGCCTGCCTGAAAACCCACCAAACCTTGACCCTCTCATGGCAGCACCGCGGACGAGAGCTGGCTGCCAGGCACAGGCAAGAGCAGGTACCTCCCGTGAGGTGTCTGCTGCTTTCTGGGATGCTCTGAGGCAGGAAGCAGTGGAAGTGAAGGCAGATGGAAGAGAGAAGCCTGGGGAAGAAGATGCAGGGAAGGAGTGACGGGGGGGCTTGGGAGAAGACATAAGGTTCCTCTCTGGTGGAAGTCACTGCTGAAGCATCTGTTGATATATCTTCTGCTGCTGATGATATATAGAAAAGCTTCATACAGGGAAGAGCTCCCTGCAACAAGTGCTTCTGTGCTTCCCCCTCCTCTCTGCAAAGGCTTCTCCCTCATTCATACTGCAACGGCAGAAAATACACCAGAAAAAACTGCCCAGAAGGAGGAAGGGTTGCCCTTTCGTACAACCAGCAAAACCACATGTTTCACTTCATAAGCAAACCCTTAGCTCCAGCTTCGAGCCAGTCGTTCCTTCGGCACTACCACACCCCCGTGCTCACAGCATGTGCTTGGCGGTTCAATACAGAGCCTTTCATTTATTTTCTCCTCTGAGACTGGTCTCGATTCTGTGAACTGCAGCAGTTTACAGAATTTAATCCCACAAAGGTATAAGAAACACAGAGATCGAAGGTACCCAGCCACACTCTGATGATTCCAGCTATCAGATGGCATGCCAGGCCAAGACCTTTGTCTCACTATCCCACCACATCAACGGCGAACAGAAACAGTATTTACAAAAGCCAGTTTTAATCCCTCTTTGCCTCACCAAGTTATTTATCCCCAAGCCTACACTGCTTCATAATGTCACTGCAACCCATCCAACAACTGTCATTTTATGGGTGTATCTTTTACACTAGAAAGCCCTTCTGGGATGCTGATCAATGAAGATCAATGCAGGACATAGGCAGAGAAAGATGAGGGGAATGATGAGGAGAACTGAGAACCTGAGGACATTTATCCTGACAAATTTTAGGCATCTATTACCTTTTTGAGTCAGGCACCATTGTTCTTTACTATCACAGAGATTAGCACCTCCAGAACAACCTGAACCACAGCTGCCTTCCACATCTGTCACCCTCAGAGAGCCCCTCTTCCTCTCTCCTGTGACTGCTGAGATGGCCACCACAGATGAACATAAAGGCAAAGAAAACCACCCCCAAAGGACTCGGCAACACAGAAGTATGGGAAGGATATGGGGGATATGGTCTAGGTGTGAACGTGTAGTGTAGGGTTAATGGTGTGATTCTGTGACACACCTGCTCTCCAGGGAGGAGATCTATCAGGACCAATATCAGCGTAAGAACCAGGAGCTCTAAGCTTGCCATGGTTAATATATAGTTGGAAAAAAGGAGCTGAAGCCTGAGATTGTGCAATAGGAGAAAAAAAAAGGGGGGGGCAAAAATCTATTTTCAAGAGGAAGGCTGGGAAGCTGAAGAAGGGGTTTTCATGACCAGGTCTCAGCATTCTCTCCTCCTCTCCTCAGCTTCTGTTTTTAGAACTCAATCAAGACTGAAAGTGAAAATATAAGACAGGTACAGCAGAGGAAAACCCAACTCCAGCCCCCTGCCAGCTCCAGCCATCCCCGGGAGCGCTTCGGGACGCTCCGCTGCTGGCACGGGCGCAGCTGCTGGCCTCAGATGGTGGCTCTGCCCGGCGGCGTCAGCAGCTCAGCCCGCGCTCCCGCACCAGCAACGGCCCGGCCCCAGCGTCTGCCCGAGCGCAGAGCAGCCCCCAGAGCCAAGAGAGCCCAGGTCCGCAGACGGCTGGACAACGTTTCCCCAGTTGAAATGATGGAAGGCCCCTGATCCGAAGCGCCCGGCTGAGAGACTGGAGAATGCATGGGAGAAAGCCTCCTGCCAGCTACGCTGCCCAGCCATAGCCAGAATGGATTTGAATACTAAAAACTGGGATCAGAAGATGCCATCGGTATAGCGCTTTCTGTAACTTCAATTTAAAGCCTCCTTTCTACAGATAATGCAGTCGTGAGGGACATCAACCTAATTTTTGTCAAGAGAACTTGTCAACGTGGCAGTATTTCAGACAGACACTAAGGACTTGTTTTATCTCGCAAGATAGATCACTCAGAAAGAAAGCAGTCGTGCCACGCTTGGTTTACAGGAAAATAAACCGACGTTCTCCCTGGCCCTCATCAGGGGATGCTGTTTTATAACACCATGCGAGCTAGCAGATGCACATTTTATCCCTGCGTGCGCTGGAGCCGAGATGGGATCCAAATCCACCACAGGATCAGACACAGGAACTCTCGGGGAGGTGCTTTAGATAGGCCACCGCTGGGGATGGACATCCAGGGACACACAGCCTGTCATTGCTCCTCCAGAGATCATAGAATGGTTTGGGTTGGAAGAGACCTCAAAAATCATCCAGTTCCAATTCCCCTGCCATGGGCAGGGACACCTCCCACTAGACCTGGTTGCCTAAAGCCCCAACCAACCTGGCTTTGAACACAGCCAGTGCTGGAGCATCCACAGCTTCCCTGGGCAACCTGTTCCAGTGTCTCACTACCCTCACAGTGAAGAGCTTCTTACTAATGTCTAATCCAAATCTTCCCTCTTCCAGTTTGAAGCCATCACCCTTCATCCTACCACTACAAGCCCTTGTCAAAAGTCCCTCTCCAGATTTCTTGTAGGCTCCCTTCAGATACTGGAAGGCTGCAAGAAGGTCTCCTTTATTTCGGTACAACATTTGGTCCAACTCCTGAAGGGTCAGGTCCTTCTATTGATGGTGCTCACCAGCTGAGCCACAAGCAGTGGACCGTGATTTCAGCACTAAGGGGAGAAAACTGGTGGCAAAAGCAGTGAGTTGGCTTTGCCTCCTCAGGGGTTCAAGTAGGAGGTCAAAGCCAAACTGATTTTTAGAGATGCTCCACGGCCAAGCCAGCAGAAAATGAAGAGAGGCTGTCTTCTGCATCTTTAGAAAAGAACCCCCATGCTTGCATGATCCTGCTCACACTGTACTCCACTCCAAAGAATTAAAAGGTTCCCAGGAGCCTGGGTGCGTTAACACTGCCACGGCTTCACCCTCCCACGTGCCAGCCCCACGGCCACCTTTACAACGAGGCCAAGCTAACAATGATGGTGCCATGGCACAAAGGCCAGTCCGAGGCTGGTGGCTTCTGCAGGGAGAAGTTGAAAATGCCCTTTTATTTGCAGTCATCCCTCAGAAGTGACAGCAGCATAAGCCTGTCCAGCTTTGGAACAGAAAGCAGCTTGCGGGGGAGCCTGGGGGAGCAGGACCCGCAGGGCCGAGGGCGGCTCTGTTCTGCCACAGCTTCTGCGCTCGCAGAACAATCTCAGCTAAACTGTTACAGTGGCCAGAAAGGTCCCTCAGGAAGGAAATCCTTGCAAAAATGAATCAATATCTCCACGTAATTGCACAGAGCCAAGAGAATTTACATTGCCAGGAAGGCTGAGAGCTCTGCAGCCACAGCAGCATCAGAGGGCCCTGCAGCAGCACCAGGCACAGGAGCTCACACTCTGGGTGTTTACTGGAAAGCCAGGAGCCTGGGCTCTGCCGTGCTGGGAGCTCTACGGGCCCAGCAGGGACATGGTATGGAAAAATTCCCTCACAACAAACCCACCTTTCCCCAGCTCCGCAGCCAGGGCTGCTCTCCACAGTCATGCCAGCGCAAGCAAACATTCCCAGATCTGACAGGGTAAGAGGAGTCCGAATACGAAGCGCGAGCTGGAACCAGCATGGGAGCATGGGGGGGAGGGCTACAGACACAGCCTTCCCCCCGGCCAGGGCTACAAGGGTCCCCACGGCCAAACTCTGCACAAAACAAGGCGAGCTGGGGATACGCTGCAGCACGCCGTGATTAATGACCCTGCAATTTGCGTAATTATATTAATGCAAAGTACATTTGGCCCAGTAAGTTCAAGGAAACTAATGACACTTTCTAGTGCAGTTCAACACCGAGCAGTAGCTCTGGCAAAACGGGGGAAAAAAAAAGGCCCTAATTATTCAGCAGCTCTTCTCCTCCCAGATTCTCAGGGTCAGCGTGGAGGAGAAGGTGGCCTGAATTATATTTTCGTTTCCAGAACATCAACAGAATTGCTAAGTAAGTTCCAGCGGCAAGGTCGAAGCCTACCCGTAGTTATGCACATCTCCCCCCTCCCGGCTCCAGCAAACAGCGGTGCTGCTGGACCCAGGATGGTCTCAGGCTGCCCGTGTCCTCTGTAAGCACAGCCAAACCACCTGCACTCTGCTGCTCCTCCAGAGAAACGGGGCCAGTGCTGCTGCCATCCTTCTGCTCTGGTCCCAGCACGGATGGATAAGCTACAGCATCTGGGGGGTGAAGGGATGGAGAGCAGCCCTGAGGAGAAGGACTTGGGGGTGCTGGGGTGAGGAGCTGGAGCTGAGCCAGCCCCGTGCGCTGGCACCCAGCACCCACTGGCACCCTGGGCTGCACCCCCAGCAGCGTGGGCAGCAGGGGAGGGGGGATCCTGCCCCTCTGCTCCCAGGGCTCTGGGGACAGAGAGAGAGAGAGAGACTCCCCTGCAGTGCTGGGGCCAGCTCGGGAGGCCTCAGCACAGCAGAGACAGGGACCTGGTGGAGCGGGGCCAGAGGAGCCCCAGCAATGCTGGGAGGGCTGGGACCCCTCTGCTGGGAGCCAGGCTGGGAGAGCTGGGGGGTTTCAGCCTGGAGAAGGCTCCAGAGAGACCTTCCTGGGGCCTTTCAGGGCTTCAAGGTCCTGTCAGAAAGATGGGGATGGAGTTTTGAGCAGGGCCTGTTGGGACACAACAAGGGGTGATGGTTTAAACTGAAAGAGGAAGACTTAAACTTGATAGAAGGAGGAAATTTTTCACACAGAGCGGCGAGACCCTGGCCCAGGCTGCCCAGAGAGGTGGTTGATGCCCCATCCCTGGAACCATTGCAGGTGAGGTTGGCTGGGGCTCTGAGCAACCTGCTCTAGTTGCAGATGTCCCTGCTCCCTGCAGGGGGGTTGGACTAGATGAGATTTAAAGGTCCCTTCCAATGCAAACTAGTCTGTGATACAATGATTCTAGATAATTCGTTACAAACTAAAAATGGCCTCCATGAAGTGCAGCATGTTTTCCATGTCTAGGAGCTGAACGTTACTGAAGATAAGCCTGATATCCCAAGTGAGCTGGCAGCAATTTACAGTATACCCAGAGCACCTATGTATCTTGTAGCACTGCAACCAAAACAGTTGGCAGATATGGAGCCTGGGCTGCAAATGCATAGAGGGCTTGGAAGCAGCCTGCCCATGGTCAGGTCAAGCAAGAAACAGGTCCATAGCTACCTGGAGAGCCCTGGAGCAGGACTACTCACTGCCCTGCTTCACAGGAGCTTGAGGCACCTGCAAATCCTTCCTAGGCAGAAAACTTCTGTTGCTGCTCTTTTCCCTTTGTGCTTTCAGGACTTGGCATATGCACACACAGAGGTCCTCTGTGCTCTTCAGCACGTGCTCTTCCCCTGCTGCAGCCCACCTGGAAGCAATGGATGCATTCTTCGTTGGCCACAGTCATCACTCCACACATCCTCCCAACAAGCTCTCAGATGTGCCCGTGCTCCATCAGAGTTGATGTGCTCCAAGAAGATCCTATACCTGCAAATCCAACTCTACAGCAGCTACAGACGTGGTCTGTGTTTCTGTATTGTTTCATCTAGACCTGGACTTTGCACGTCCAAACCAATCTGATAGCAGAGCTGATCCACGGGGCAAGAACTTACTGCAGCACTGCTCCACAGAGAGGAAGATGCATTATGACCAGCCCAAACAAAACCAGGACAGTCTGTTACGCTCCTACGATGCAGAACACGAAGCTGCCCAAGAAGCCAGGGCAGGACAACTCAAAGAGAAGACCTCAGAAGCGTACCTCCGTGTCTGACATAAAACCAACATCAAACCAAAATTAAATAAATGGTTACAAGGTTCAAGCTTCTCAATGTTGTGTTCATGGGCTACGAGCCAGCAAAGCACTTCTGGTAGCTCAGCAGCATCCTGCTGCAAGAAGGAACATGCAGAAACCCAACTCAGTGATGATGAGGAAGACCGATATAAAGGAATCTGTCACGTGGCAATCTGCGTGCACCCAAACGCCCTGTAAGACACTCAGAAATCAATCGCAAGACACAGAAACCCTCAAACAAACAACTAAAATACAAAGAATGCTTGTAATATTGATCTTAAAAGTGCCTTAGAGAAGATGGTTGGGAAGGAGCCTGAGAAGGAAAAGCAAAATACCCGAATTGCAGCCTTTTTTCCCTCAAAAAGACATTAATAATGGATTTTCAATGCAAGAAGAAAAATTGAAACCCACACCAGATTCTCCTGGTAATAACAGCTTTCTGCAAAGCCCAACTATTAATGTACCAGGGACGTCCATCAATCAAGCACTATGAAAGTACTTTGAGAGCTAAAAAAAGGAGCAAGCAAACATCTGCTTTTGGCAACTTAAATTTTGCCCTTAAGTGAAAGGAACATAATAAATTACCAGAAGGTTGGCCTTGAAATAATTTTCTTCCATCCCTGAGAGCTACATGCTGGGGACAAGGGGTAAAGGTACACAAACACACCGCCACTGGGATCTGTGCTTGACAAAAAAAGGGAGAATCTGTAGATGCAGAAACTCTTTCAAACCACCAGTGCTGTTCTCAGCACCAGGACAGCAAGCTCCTGACGGAGAACGAGTGGCAGCACCCATAGCAGGGTGACACTGAACTGTTCTTTGAGCCTGGGGCTTCAGCAACCGCTTTTCTGTAGTTAAGGAAGTTCCTGTGAACCCTCCTCCACCTTCAGCCATCTTCAGCCTGTCTCAGACTGTCCACACATGGGAGAGGTACCGGGGTGGAATGACAAGACAGGTGAACTTGCCCTGAGATGACAGTCAAGTCCCTCCTCAGCATGGCTCTTCTCTGCCTGTGGCCGCATGCTGCTCGCAGGAGGCTGCGGTGACTGAGGCAGGTCAGCAGCAGTGCTTCCCCTTTCGAGCCTGTCCGCCCCGACGAGCGCTGACTGTGGTGTTAGCAGCAAACCTGAGAAAAGCTGGATTTACACCCATAAACCCTAGCTGTTCAAAAAAGCAACCAGGGTGCCACTACACCTCCAGTATTTCTTCTGTTTTAAAACACAGTAGGTCAAAGCAAGTGCTGGGGATAATGAACTGAATTTAGCGATTCAACCAGAAGGAGCTGCAGGCACCGCTGCCACCAAGCCTTAATAAATTCTGAAGAGTGACACTATGAAACGACACTCTGGAAGCCTGTATTTATTGTCTCCCCATGCTCTTTGTATCCAAGGCGCTGCATTACATTTAATAACCGTTTTCCTCCCCAGCTGCCAGCGTTGCGAATCCTGCCTGCCACCCGACACGCAAGCGGCTGGGGTTAACCTCCTGCCCAGGTACACCAGTTCCCCGCTACGAAGCGCTGGTGGCATGAACAGGGGTAAAGGACCAAACCAGTGCTGACCAGAAGAGCACAAGTGATATCCTCGCCTTGCTGGCTCCACAGGGCTCGGGGCAATGCAGGACGAGGGTATTTTTGTCCCTGCTCTGCCGATGGAAGCGATGCTGACAAGGAGCAGCCACTGGAGGAAGGTATCTTCATGCACAGTGACGTTCCAGAGCAGGAGCATGCTGAGAATGGCCAAGCACCGCTGCCACACAGTCCTTGAGTGCTGCTGGGCTGCACCATGCTGTCAGCTAGCTCCTGTCTGGTGTCACAGGGAGCTCTGGATGAGGCAGAGGGATGGCCTCAGGAAGAACCACAGAGAACCAGGAGTCCTTGTGCCAGAACAGCAGGAAATCTCCCTGTCCGGGGTTCTCAGCTCTGCCACAGCTGCAAAGTGCACTTCAGAGGCACTATATCTGGCTTTGAGCCCAAGCATACAACCCTTCTTGAACGCGGTCTTCATGGAGTGTCTTATTTTACGTGGTTGTGTAGTATTTCTAAGACTGCAAGAAGATCCCCTTTGCACTCAGGCTGTATGCAGGCAGTGTCTTGGGCTGTGGACAGACACTTGGCAAGTGTAAAGATGTTATTGTCCCACCCTGTCTGCACCATCTGCAGAGCACTGGGGACGAAGTCACATGAACCATCTCCAGTTCACCTCAGATCAGCCCCCAACAACTCAGTTTATCAAGCCCAGCAGAGAGCACATAGTAAAAAAGCCAGTGTAGGTGGTTTGACCTAAGCCAAGGATCTTTGCTGGCGTGGATGAAGGGCAGCATATAGATTTCCTCCTCAGCAAGCGATTGCATTAACACCTCAGACCAACACAGCTTGATTTGGAAGAGCCTCGGCTCTTCCTCCTCTCTTGCTTGCCAGCAAGACCAGGCTCTCCCCGTGGGCAGCAGTGTGAGGTACAAGCTCTCCTCTTTTCCCCAACATTGGACACTTTTACAATTCAGCTGCACAGGGTGAAAGGCCCTTGTGTCTAAGACTGGGCTTTTGGCGAGAAAGGTTGGACCAGATGATCCTTGAAGTCCCTTCCAACCTGGGAGTCTATGATTCTATGATTCTCTGTCAGCAGCCTTGCTCTGCTCCTCCTACCAGACATGTCCTTTCCCCTTCAGGGGGTAATCCAAAGGTGTGGAGAACAACTGAAGAGATCGCAGTGCGTGGAAAGATGATAAAACAGGGCTCAAGTGAAAAGCCTCTTGGCTTATCTTCCAGTACAGGCTCTGGTCCCTTTGGGTGCCTTCACTCCAGCCTCTGGATCCTGACTCCATCCCTTTTGGACCCAGAGCTGCCCATCATCTGGTCTCAGACATTACTTTCTGCTGCCTCCCTTCAGAGAGGTCTCCAGCAGCTCTTCTCACGTTTGGTCTGTTCAGATTTCAGATATCAGCAAGGCGAAAGTGGCAGCATCACTGCCAGAATCTGCAGCTCTCTCTGCAGCCCCCCTCGAAATCATGTATCTTAAAAATGGCACTGCTGGAATCTGGATCAGTTGAGGTTGGAGGACACCTCTGGAGATCATCCTGTCCAACCACTGCTCAAGCAGGGTCACTTTGAGCAGGCTGCCCAGGACTGTGTCCAGTTGGGTTTTAATGTCTCCAAGAACAGAGACTCCAAACCTCTCTGGTGGAGCTGACCTGCTTCGATGTTCAGTCACCCTACAGTAGACCAGATTTTGCTATGTTTAAGCAGAGCTTCTGCTGTTGAGGTCCTTCTGAAGGGCAGCACACCCACCAGCTACAGCACCCACTGCTCCCAGCTTCCTATCACCCAGGCTGGAAATCCCTTCACAAGACCTTTAAAGCCATCACAACCTGCCAGCCCGTTCCAGCTCTGGCTAGTCGAGGGACAGAGATGCCTGCTCATTTTTGTGTATTACTGGCTGCAGAACAGCAAGGTAACTGCAATTAGCAGCAGCCTGGTTAGCAGGTTAAATGACATTATCCTTAAATGACAGAACAAGCGGGCTTTGTTTCACCCAAGAAAAGCAGCAGCTTATACCAAAGTGTAAATGCATCTTAAAATACAGTCTTAGAGGTGCTTTTTGAAATACCATCAGACAGAAACGGGAAGGTTTCGGCTTGGGCGGAATGACACCTCCTAAAAATAAAACCTGGTCTGGGGTTAAAATGCAAATTGTTGATTAGATCTATTTATTCACACCCCGCAGTGATGGGAGAGACGTGCAGCTGAACGCTGCTTCTTTTCCTTTGCAGGATCACAGGAACGTTCCTGTCGCTGCCATTGCCGCTTGCAAGGTCTTTGCAACCCTGGGAGATCTCCAGCAGGAGAACAGAAGAAATACCAAGTGACAGACCGCATACATTAATTCTGTATTCAGAGAACATCCTGTTGCAAGTGAATGACCCAAGCAAAACTTCCTGCAGTCTTTGGGAGCAGGCAGAAAAATCAGGAGAGAGCGATAAGAATCTCTGGACTGAAGAGCTTTTGAATCCGAAATGTTTTCCTTAATGAGAGTTTCCAACACCACTGCACTCACTCCTTCCAAAATGCAAACACGTAATAAAAAATTGAAGTTGAATATAGCGTCGGAAGAGTTCTCGTAATAAATGGGAATTAGTTCTACAAAACATCAAGACTGGCCCAGGGAGGTTAGGTTTCTTTCCCAAGCTTATGCTGGTAAATCAGAGCTGGAAAAACAGAAATGTGTTTAATTTTTTAACTCAGAATCTTCCTGGAGATGCTGAGAGAAGGCGGCGCAGTAAAGGCGAGACATTGGTTCAAAGTGCGTTCAAAGAAAGAACAAATGCAAAACAAGCTCCTAGACCTCAAGAAACATCAATCTCTTTTTTTAAATTTATGTCCTGAATTCACTGAAGATTCCAAAAGGATGCGAGGGCAGAGATCAGAGAAAATGTCTCCCTAAATCAGGACAGCGGGACAGTCACTCAGAGCTTTCCTCAGAAGAGCAAGGCTCTTTTAAGCCAGAATGGAGGAGGCAGAGCATGTGGCTCTAAAAAGGAAGAAACGCTTCTGTCGCTGGCGTGACCCTATAAATAAACAGATGGAAAAATTCAAACAAAAGAAAGCTGCAGCCCCACCTGAGGAAGAGCACTAATTTGCAGGCGTGAACTGTGAGGGACCAGGATGAAATGCGCCTCACTGGAGTCGTCTGACTGTGACTAAGTGCCTGAAAAAACCCCAGTAATGTGGCTTTGTGTTCACACACCCAAACCTAGTTCTGTAGAAATGTCAGTAAGCTGTGTCCTAGCCCATGGGAGAGGCTGGAGGAAAGAATGGCCAGAGCAAGAGGCAGAGAAAGCCACTTCCTTCCTAATGACGAAAAAGAGGGCTATGAAACTGTGTCCTGGTGATGTACATGACCTCGACCAAATGCCAAAGAAAAGGAGGGTTTGGCTCCCAGAGCCAGGTGGTTTTGTATCAACTGTCAAACACACACCAGGAACCAAACCCACAGGCTCCTGGAGCACATGGCCAGGGTTCAGAAATGGTCATTCTGGCCACAGGCTGCAGGGTCCTAAAGGCCTGTGCGGGCACAACAGCACTTCTGCTCCAAGAATGTTCCATCCAGGCAGGCAGGGCACAGAATATGAAATTACAGAATTAAATTGCAAATTTAGACAAAAAAAAACACAACCAAACAAAAAAAAAATCAACTCTGCAGGAAGGCCTGATCTTCAGAGCTGCCAACCCCTCTGAGTGTGCAGTGAAACACGTCCTGCCCCAGGCTCCTGGAGCCGCACTGCTCCGCTGTCATGCCCCAGCCCAGGAAATGACTCCCAAACCAGGAAAACAAGCACTTGTGCAGCTCTCTGTCACCAAGGGAGAGAGAAGGACAGCACCAGAAGGTGCTGAGCTCCGCTGGCACAAGAAGGATTACCCTGAGGCTCCGAGCTCACAGCGTGTGGCAGCAGCTGGAGGGCTCACCTCATCTCCAGCATTCATGGTGGGGCTTTGGTGGGAATTCAACACTTTCTGGGCCAAAGGAGCAACCTCCAGGGTTTCATGGGTGTGAAGATCCAACCTGTGGTTCAGCAGGTTCAGTGTTGCAATGCCTGGAATGCTTCTCCCACAGAACAAGGTCATGCACTTAAAGTGTCAGTTGCTTTGATGATATTGGGTCAAAACTTCAGAACCACTTATCGTAGAATCACAGAATCATTTTGGTTGGAAAAGACCATTCACCTCATTGAGTCCAACCATTAAACAAGCACTGCCAGGGCACCACTACACCATGTCCCTCAGCACCACATCTCCATGGCTTTGAAACCCCTCCAGGGATGGGCACTCCACTGTTGCCCTGGGCAGACTGGGTGAGGCCTGGACAACCCTGGAGGGGAAGAAATTGTGCCTCAGCTCTAACCTAAACATTCCCCTGGTGCAACTTGAGGCCAATTCCTCTTGTTCCTTGTAAGAAGAGACTGATCCCACCTGGCTCCAACCTCCTGTCAGGGAGTTGTCAAGAGCCAGAAGGTCTCCCCTGAGTCTCTGTTTCTCCAGGCTGAACAACCCCAGGTCCCTCAGCTGCTCCTCACCAGACTTGTGCTCTAGACCCTTCTCAAGCTCCACTGCCCTTCTCTGGCCATGCTCCAGCCCCTCAATGTCCTTCTGGGAGTGAGGGGCCCAAAACTGAACCCAGGATTCAAGGTGTGACCTCCCCAGTGCTAAGTACAAGGGGATGATCCCTTCCTAGTCCTGAAGTGTCTGACCTTTTAGTGACTATGGAATCTAAATGATGCTTTTTGAAGAACATTTTCCTATAATACCCAAAGCTAATGGTAGAGCCAAGGTCCTGGTATGTCCTGCTTGCTCTGGAAGCAGGAGGGGAAATACTCAAATTGGAAATTCAAGACAGCCAAGGCTGGATGCACTCCCAAAACATTTTCCAGGAGGGGGAACATTTTTCTTCCAAAGCACTGTTACAAGACTGAAATAAATGCGCAAACCATTAGATAAAGACAGAGATAAAAATAGGCCCGTTATTAAATACCTCTTCTTTAATGAGGTTCATCCTTCTAAACAGTCACACGAAGGTTATTAACGTTACTGCAGAAAATACAGCATGCTTGCACTAGAAACCATAGCAAGAGATTCCTCATCACCCAGCAGACATTTAAGCTTCTCTCAGCAGCTCACAGCCTCCCTGGCTTGGCAGAAGGAAGATAAAAGAGGAGTGAAGAGTCTCTCTTCTTTCAAAGCACTTTTTCCCCTCCAAACAATGTAAATTTAACAATGTGACTGATTCCCACTGCTTATGTCTACTGCTAGACAGCCGATATACTTAACTCTCTTCCCTAATGCTACACTTGCATCACACCACTAACCAGTCAGAGCATTGCCACAGCTCAGCTCAAAAACAGTTTGAAAAATGCAGCCTGACTTCCTCCTGTTACACAAAATAAAAGCTGTCAGACTCAAACCCCTCCACTGCCTGCTTCATAACCGCTTCGAACTAACCCGGAAGGCACTGCAGGAGCGCTGCACAGGGTGGCTCACGTGCAAATACACCCTTACACCCTCCTTTTGGTTGTGTCCAACATCCAAGCCCATGGCTGCGTGCTAGAAAAGCTGCAAACTTTCATCTTGGCTGCTCAGCAGCAGAATTAGGTTTTGGCAGTACTTGTATCACCGCAGAATACTTTCATAACTGTCTTGTTTAAAGAAACCAGTGACACCACAGGCAGTAAGGGACAGCATTCCCTGACACACGGAAAACCCATCCCCGCCTCACTCTGCTCCTAAAACCTGAGCAATCCAAGTACATCTAGAGTTGTTTATCACCTGCACTGGTGCTGCCAGGATACTGGCAGTTCTTGAAATGACAGAAGAGCTCTCAAGTTTTATCTGTGTTTGACAGTTAGAAAAAAAAAATTGTCTCCCTGTGCATTGCACAAATACTGAACCTGAGACCCTGACACCCTCAGACGTGCGGGGAGAACAACGCCTGCGAAAGGGCCCAGCTCACAGAGCAGCAAATCAAAAACATGGGAACAACCCTCCAAGTCAAGCTCACACCAGGCCACGTGCAGCTTCAGCCCTTGTACTTTTGCCAGAGAAGGCTGAATTTCAGTGGGAGGAGGAATTCAGCAGAAGCGAGCGTTAGGGAGATGACACACCCTGCAGTGGGAAGGGGAGAGGCCAAGGAAAGCCCATGAGGATGGGGAAGCTGTGAGAATAGAGCACAAAGGCCCAGGGTAATGAAAAGGAGAGCAGGCATGAGATACTGTTAAGGTATCAAAAGCCTCATATGCAAGGGGTCAGATGGAAAACATGCAGAGTGAGAGCTACCAGTGGCCATAACTCTACTGCTGAGCATGGAGCATTTGCACTTGGCTCTTGAGACTGCCTGGGCTTTCCTACCTGCTGTATAATCACTCTGCAGCTCTCCCTGTTGCTGGCCAGAGAAGATTATAACAGCTCGACAGTTGAGATTTTTCCCCTCTGCAGATCAGTAACAAGTTATTCTATAAAAAAAAGCCTGGAAAAGAAGCATTTCATCTAGTGTAAATGAGGTTTTTAAAATCCCATTTGCCTTCCCTCTTCATGCAAATCTGTGCCTATCTGATGAGGCTCCTATTTCCTGGATTACACATGTCAGGCTCTGCACAAACGAGCCCACCCCGGCGGTTTAACACTGCGTTCCGCAGCCCTCTCTCGACCGCGCTGACATAAATATTCCAGAGACTCGCACACAACTGTTTGAGTTAGGGCTGGGTCAGCGAGAAGCCAACAGTTTGGACACATTCAGTAATTCAGCAAAGCCATTAGCAGGAGCCAGTGCAGCTCAGGACGCGCCAGTAAACAGCATGAGCAGGACACCCACTGACAAAGTGTAAGGAAATTGTCAGCAGCCACCACGTCACCCACCAGGGATGTAGGACAGGCCCCAGCACGGGAGTCCTGAGCCAACGGGATCCCTCCTGCCATTACCTTCTCCCCCTCCACCCCCCAGCTTTAAAAACCAATTCCCAGCTTAGAACAGTGTTGGCTCATTTGGCCACCGAAACCCCTTGAAAGCCAAAGACTGGCAATGAAGCTCGATGGAGCTATTCCCCATCCTGAGTCCTGGCCTTTCCAAAACCACAGCAAGCCCTTCACAGCAGCTTCTGAAATCACCCCCCCAGTGTGAACGCTTCCTTTGAGAAGCGTGTTTCCACGTGCACAAAGCCTTGTTTGTGCAGCAAGTGAGGCAGAGGAAGACCCGAGACAAGTATGAACAGCAAAGATAGCTCCTGACGGAGGAAGCAGCCCGAGGATCCGTGGAAGCTGCAGCCATCGATACCGAAATGCTAAGTAACGTGTCATCAGCTCCCCGCTGAACATAAGATGGTTTCGCCTTTGCAGGAGCAGCAACAAGAGTGCACTCACATCAACTTCGCTCTGGCAGTTTGATCAACAGTGGCAGTCATGCCTTCTTGTTTTTTAACTGCAATATAATTAGGCACTTAGGAAAATGACTCTGAACAGTAGAAATGCTAGAGAGTAACTGCAGGTACCAGCACAGAGTTCTGTGAGCCAGTTTAACCACAGCTGAAGGCCCAGGGCAGCCGAGGTCCTGTAACGCATGCTCTGCCCGGCTACTGCTGGTCACTGCCAACGAGGAGATGATGATTAACCCTCTTTTTCTTTCTCAGTTAAACCCTCGCCACTCACATACATTCTCTTAATCTTTACAGCAAGGTCTTCCCAGAGGAGCTGCTTATGACCCCAAAACCAGGTGGGAAATCGGTTGGTCAGGAAGATGACCAAGTTAACACTGGGTTCATGGCTAGACCTGATGATCTTGAAGGTGTCTTCCAATCAGAACGATTCTATGATTAGATGGTCAGAGCAATCATCATCAGGATGGGTGACACAGAGAGAAACAAGGTGCCCAAATAACAAAAGTAGGTAATTCCCAGGAAATGAAGCCTTCAGGTACTTCAGGATGTTGTGTGGCAGATTTGAGGTCACCTGGAAACGTGGAAGAAATGCTCCTGTACACAGAAGCCCCAAGAAAATGGTCAAATCAACAGAGAAGACCATCAACACCATCCAACCCTTCCACCTCTGCCATTCCAAAAACTAAGGCTTGGCCTTTAGTTGTCACAGCTCATCAGGCAAGGTCCCCGTGGACAGTGGTGGGGTGGTTCTGTGTGCCAGCAGACTCACCTCCACACACCCGGCAGAGCTCAACATAAGGAGCCACACAAGCGAGTCACCTCTGCTACACTCCTCCAGAGAGCTCCCAACTCACAAGGGGACTATCACCTGGTAAAAATGCATTCAGAGATGAAAAAGCTACCAGAAGAAGGACAACTTCAAAAAAACCCCGTGTCTGCAGTGGAACAGTTACCTGCCCACAAGCAGTGACCTGACGGCAGGTGTGAACCTCCAGCCAGAGGCTGCTGGAATCCCACTCGCTAAAACTCAAGCAGCCTGCAAGCTCCTACGGATGCCAGTCAAGAACAGAAAGAAAAACCCTGCAGACGCCTTCATCACTTCCTCAGATAATACCAAAGGTGCTGGCAGACCTTCCAAGGGGCACGTACCCCTTCTGTGTAAGCTGGCTGCACCTGCTGCATTATTTAGTGCAGAGCAAGGAAGCAGCAATACCTAGCAAAGTGTTAAAGGACTTTGGGAAGAAGTTTTACCAACTTTTCCACAGCCTGTCAGCTTCCTGCCAGAAGATACAACTGATCTCCTTGTCTTCAGATTACAGGCGGCAGAGCTCTTAGGGTAACTGTCTCTCTGTGTTTGCATCCAGTTACCTCCAGCAGCTCGAAGCGTGCAAGAAAGCTCTTGATCAAAACGCAGCTCACGCTGCAGGCAGCGAGGGAACAACCGCAGAAAGCAGCGTTACGTATACAATAACAAGTTAATTTGGTGGAGGGATTTGACGGGTTACAGGTTGATGACACTGCTGCAGTCTCGGCAGAAACGTCGTTTGATACAATTAGCAACAGGGAGCTAGAAAAACAGCAGAGCAAAACTGGAAAGACAATGTATAAAAGCTGAGCAACTGCGGGAATGGACAGAAGCATGAAAATCCTGTGTTGAGCTCAGACAGGAACGAGATGAAACAGGAGTGTGATGTTTCAGAGAAAATGCAACTGAGCTCCTTTCTACGATTCCAAACTGAAGATCCAAAGTCTAAATCAAAACATTTGCTGCCCCAGGAGGGACCGGCCCCGTTTGCTGCTGGGATACAACGGATGATGGCGTGGGGACATCCTGGAGAGCAAACTGCTGAGCACTGTGCTGAGCACACACCAGCCAGCTGAGCCAGGGCTCTGCTGGGCTATGAGCGAGTGGAATCACAGCAGAAAACCCCAGAAGATGGAAACCACCGGATTCAATGTGCTACCAACATGTGCACCTCTGCTAAAGGACCGCAGGGCACGTCACTTGTGCAGCCACGCTGGCTGCTCCCCTCACCCTGTGGAGCAGCCCCCTGCCCAGCACAGACCTACACCAGCAAGGGGGAAACCCTTGGGGTCAGAGGCTGTAGGGGTGGGCGGCTGGGGGTGGCAGGTTCCCCAGCCTTGCTTTGGGTAATACACGTGCTAAAAGTGCAACTCGGGGTCCACGAACAAGAGAACATTTCAGAGAAGCCCAGAGGAGGCAGAAACCCAGGCTGGCAGGGGGAGACCAAGGAAGACTCCTCTTTCTGATATGTCTCCACCCAAATCTTCACACACACCCGAAACGATCCGTAACTGCCACCATTTCAGCCTTCTACACGAGTTAGTGAAATCCTTCTCCTCTGTGAACATTGACAAGCTCCCCACCTCCCCAAGCCCTCCGCTGCACATGCCCAACATGGAACTGCTGCACAATTAAAGTGGAACAAGATACACGAGTGACAGAGAAGGTGCTTCCAAACAAAACCAGCACCAACGCTTGTACCGACGGCGAGCGCGTACTTATCCTGTTCCAACAAGAAACGTCCCGTGCCACTGGCATACTGAGCAGGGGCACCACACGCCTTCCACGTGCAACGCTATGGAGGAGCGTATACGCTGCGGCTTTGTGAAATTTAGGGGCCTTTGCTAGACATTTACGTTATACAAAGATTTACTTTGGAAAAGTCATTCTGTCAGAAATTCCGAGACAAACAGATCCTGTATTTATTCATTCAATGATAACACGGAGCACAGGACAAAGCTCTTTTAAATTCAGAGCACTTTATAAAAATTAATTAGTACTTAGTTCACCCTTCTGAGGTGGGAAGGTATTACACCTGCATATACATGAGGACGCCAAAGCACAAGTGGATTAAACACCTTGCTCAAGACCCCAGAGGCCGGCTTACTGCTCATCTTCACTGCTAAAATACGTGTGCACACGGCAGCCGTGCGCGTGCTGAAATGGGCTTCTCTGCTCCAGAGCCTTCCCCGGCACACGGGCTTTTGCAGGGAAGCCAGCTTGATCAGCTGGGGTTTTCTCACCCCTACTCATCTAATGAAAGATACAAACCCAAAAAAAAAGGGCAGAGGCTTTTGGGTTTTTTGGTAGGATGCATGGATAGGGATAAAAGCTGGATTTCAAGCAGCCAAGGAATAGAAAGCCCATTGTTAAAGCTGAGCAGCGTTACACTGACGGATCTTACGGCGACTGCCGCCGCACAGCGTTTCACCAGCCCACACTGGATCACGGCAGACCTGGGATGCCACGTGCCAACACACGGTAGAAAATCTGTCCCTTCACAAGTGTACAAAGAGAGAGAAGGTTTCTGAACTAGTGACAGAGCCACGTCACCATCGACATCGTGACTGGCAGCCCACTCAACCTGCTCCCGTGAACTGAAAGCACTTCAGCCACCGTTCCCACAGGCAGCCAGGTCACTGATGGTCTCCTGCCCCTGTACTGGGCCGTTGGGTCTGTACTTCTTTGTCTGAACGCTAGCAAAAGAGCACATTGTCATAGGAACAAACAGGTATTTTGGGCTCCCAGAAGGCTGCTGTCAGTGCTGTCAGGTGGGGGTTCAAGGAGATGCTATCATTAGTCATCAGCACGTTACCTGGGCGCATGGTTTGCCACTGATTTGTGGGGTAAAACACTTCCAGGTCTTCAGGATCAGCATCATCTTCTGTTGTTGGCTCTTTCCCGCTATCATCTTTTATGTCGCTCTCTTCTATTTTTGTGAGGGCAAACTCCTTTTGGATAGAAGAGATTCAGCTCATTAGCAATTGCATCTGGGTAATTTAATGCCAGCTGAGAATACAAAATTTTTTCCCTGACAAGCACTTTTTTTTTTGACATCCGAGATTCTTTCCACGTGGTTAAATTTAGATTTAAAGTATATTAAAGGTTAAACATGCATAACTGGCATGACATTTGTGCTGAACAAAGCAACACAGCTTATTTCCTATTCCAGTGCAGGCTGCAGGTTTAAAACAAGCCCTCGTAGAGCTCACCTATATTGCAGTCAGAGCCAGGAGCCCTGACTATTATTGGGTTGTGTAACGTTGCAAGACCCTGTTTTGCCTTGCCTAAAAATATGTCAAACTTTTAACTTTTTCAGATGAAATTTTCCACACGAGTGAAACGCCTCAAGCATTGGGGTTGGGTTGGTTTTTGGTTTTTTTTTTTTTTTTTTTTTATCCTTAAATGCATTTATTTCAGGCTTGGAGAAGATTTCAGCTAAAATAGTTCAGCCGTTTCCAAAACAGGAGACGGGGAAAACACACCGACTTGCCCACACGCTAAAACCGCGAGCCTCCTTTTCTCCGCCCGTTCCCGGTGTCCTCCGAGTTGCTGCAAACAATGAGGCAGCGCCTGAACCACTGCCTACGTCGGACGCGCAGCACGCGAGCAGCAGAGGTGCGGTACATCAGCTAGCACCAGGGGCACGGCAGCACAGAAAGGGAAAAATGTGGATGAAAACCAGGAAAATAAATAAATTTTTAAAAATAGGGAAAAAAGAGAGCCCTTGCTACGAGGGGAACCTCGGTGTGCACTGGGGAGCTGCTGGGAGTCACCTAAAACTGCCAGGGGTAGAAGTGTTGAGAGGGCAAGTCGGTAAGGACCTGGTGCTATCTCGCACCAGGCTGTTCACTGCTCGGGGAGCAGGTCTGCGCTACGCTGGTTTGCACAGGAACAGATAAGCTGGTCCAGGCTCACTGTCCAGGCAGCTCTGTTTCCATTGCAGGGAGTGTTATCAGCTTCTGGTATCGCTCAGGGCAGCACCGCTGAGTAATTTCACAGAGCCAGCCCCTAGGGAAAGATTATTGCTAAGTGTGGGCAATTAGGCTGGGAGTTACAGCTCGCTTCACCAAGTGTTTTCATATTAGAACCTTTTTCACAGGGAGAAATAAAAAAGAAACCCAAACCAAAAAACAAAAGAAGTCAATGAAGAGGTTAACTGGAAATTTTAGACCATGTTCTGCCTTCAATTCTTTCCACTCCTTGGAAAAAACCACGTGTGTTTTCTGGCAGAATGTGGGTGCTTTGCATAGAAATAAATACCCATTATCCAGCCTAGGAGAGCCTTTCTGAGCACGAGAAACATCAGCCTGAGCAAAATGCGTACAATTAACAACGACAGCAGCAACTCTCGAAGACGGTCGACAAACCTATACAATGTTTTCCCTTTGTCTGTCAAAAGGGATTGAAATTTCAGAAATAAGACTGGAAAATGGAGCCGGCCTCCTGCTTTCGCTTCCTGCATCAGAGGCACACGATTGTTAAAATGACGACAAACGGTTAAAGCTCGGTAACAATCGTCAACATAACAAGCCAGGTTCCAGTGATGGAAATCAATGTTAACGTTTCCCGAGCCAAGACGCCACAGGACTAAAATAAATGAGTCAGAGCAGTTATTACTTAGCTTATTTATGCTACTATATTATTATCCAAGAAGGACTTAACGATACAGGCCATTGTAAATTTACCAACGGGCCTCTGAATGTTGTATCTATTGAAATACATAATGGAGATGGCTGATGTTTACCAGCTCCGCTCATGCCGTGGTCTAAATGTTCAGCAAGGATAAAAGGATGTGACTTGGTTCATTTAAATGTTACTGCCACTGCCTGGCCCACAGCTGCTTTGCAATGCCCCATTTCATTCGTATTTCAGCCAAAATGGGCAACAAAACACAAGTGGTTCTTCCTTTACACAGGAATGGAGTCGAACCCTTTTCGGTTTGTTTTCGCAATTAAAATAGTAGAAAGAAAGATGTTTTTTAAAGAACAATGAACATTTCCTTCCAGGCAAAAAGCCTCCTTGCTTCATCAGTCTGAAATCAGCTGCAAGAAGCTGAAAAGGCTCAGCAGGGAGGGTTTGAGACAAGGGAGGGACGTGGCCACCATGGAGCTGTTGTAGGGGGAGCAGAGAACAGGCACTGGGGGAGCTAAGCACCCCTGCGCTCACCCTGCCTGCACCTCGGGCACCTGCCACTGGGTGCCTGTCCCAGAGCTTGTTCTCTGTGCCTATCTCCAGCATCCTCTAGGAAATAAGGACAAATTACCTCATTATGTGGCTCCGGGTGGGTCTGAAGCAGTGTCCTTCCACTGCAACCTGCCCCGGTACCTGCTGTGGGTAACAGCGCAGCCCCCAGAAAGCCGCGTTGCACCGACAGAGCAGCAAGCTGCCGCGCAAAGGCAGGAGCGAGTGGCTGGGGACGTGGGGGGTCAGGGATCCCCTGCACCAGTGCTGCTCGGGGACACCCTGTTTTAAACTACAGCATTATTAAACTAAAACCCACCACCCTCTGCAGCTTGATTTCCCTGGGCTAGGGCCTGCTCTCTTTAAGATCTTTATCAATGATCTGGACTCATTACTGAGGGCACTCTCAGTAAGTATGCAGCAACACCAATTTAGGTGCATGTGTAGGTCTGGTTTGAAGGTAGAGAGGCTCTTCAGAGGGATCTGGCCAGGCTGGATCAATGGGCTGAGGACAGTGGGATGAGGTTCTACAAGGCCAAGGGACCAGGTCCTGCACTTGGGTCACAACAACCCCCTGCAATGCTCCAGGCTGGGGGAGAGTGGCTGGAAACTGCCCAGCAGAAAAGGACCTGGGGGGGAGTTGGTCACAGGCAGATAAAGATGAGCCAGTGTGTGCCCAGATAGCCAAGAAGGCCACCAGCATCCTGAACTGGATTAGCCCTAGCATGGCCAGCAGGACTAGGGCAGGGATCATCCCCCTGCACTCAGCATGGGGGAGGCCACACCTTGAATCCTGGGTTCAGTTTTGGGCTCCTCACTCCCAGAAGGACACTGAGGGGCTGGAGCGTGGCCAGAAAGGGCAACACAGCTGGGGAAGGGGCTGGAGCACAGGTCTGGTGAAGATCAGCTGAGGGACCTGGGGTTGTTCAGCCTGGAGAGGAGGCAGCTCAGGGGAGACCTTCAGGCTCTTGACAACTCCCTGACAGGAGGTTGGAGCCAGCTGGGGTCAGACTCTTCTCCCAAGGAACAAGGGACAGGACAAGAGGAACAATATCTTTGCTGCAAGGGTTGTCAAGGGCCGGCCCAGGCTGCCCAGGGCAGTGGTGGAGCGCCCATCCCTGGAGGAGTTTCAAAGACATGGAGATGTGGTGCTGAGGAACATGGTTCAGTAGTGCCCTGGCAGTGCTGGAGGAACAGTTGGACTTGGTCTTAAAGATCTCTTCCAACTGAAATGATTCTAGGATTCCTTGAGGAGACCTTCTAGAACTGCTAATCTAACGGGGTCTGGCACCTGGAGCTCAGCAGCAGGATCCCTGCTGGGGGAGTTTTGCACGCTTGTACAACTGCAAAGGGGCAGACAGTGGCCACTCACCTCAGCTAAGGCTTCAGAATAACATTGCAAGGAGGAAAATCCACGTGTGGGGGATGCAAGGACCTGCGAGGATGCTCTTCTAAGCCTGACTCACTTGCTGTGACTCAGCTGAGGCACAGCTAGGAACCTAATCAAGGACAGTTCTTCTCCTCTCCTTGCCACTAGACCGCATAATTAGCTTTCCCTTTTGCCACAGGGGGAATGTGTAACAACTCCAAATATCAGAAGAGCTGCCTAGCAAACAAGAGAGCTGCCCAAGTTGCACTGTTCCCACTGCAAACCCTCTGGATCCAGCACATTCTGGATTTCCAGAGTGAGGTGGGCAGCTTTCAGGAATAAGCCCTTCTGAAATGTTGTTACTGAAGACCCGCTGTCGAGGAGAGGAGATTCACCAACCGCTGCTACATCCTATTTGGTCCTAAAGGGATCAGGCAAAGCTCTCACCCTACGCTGACTCTGGTGGCTGGAGAGCCCACGGCTGTTGGCCAGAGGAGTCGACACTTACGGGAACTCTGTCACTGAGGCTTGACCAGGAAAACACCGCAGAAACCACCAAGATCAGCAGGTTGACTCTGGCAGCGGTGGAGAGGAGACCAGCCCAGTGATTCATTGCCAGCAGCCTGAAATACAAACCAGACAATATTTTAGCCAACGTTTCCCCAGGTTTGGTGCCCCTTACACGGTATTTTACAACGCAGCACGAGGTCAGGGGTGCGACACCACGGGACACAGAACACCTCGAGGTGTTAGCATACGGGTCTCATTGGGAGCAGCCAATCACAAGGGGTGCCAATTTTACTGCTGATGGAGTTGATGACAGGTAATTACAAAGTAGCTTATATTGAGCCCCCAGAGGCTTCCATCTATCCTGGAAAATATGAAGACACTTGTTAAATCTCCTTTAAAACCACCATGTTGTGCCATGGACGACAACTACAGGGAAACCCAAAACTCGGTGTGATCCTGTGGGGGCTTTTTATGCCCTTGCCTCATTTTAAGCACAGATGTGGCTGCGTTAACTCAAAGTAAACAAAACTACCATTCGCCAAAGGACCGGGAGTTTCTGTAAAGCCATATGTAGGTTTTGCTTGAGGAAAACAACATTTTGCTGAAGTGAACAATGTTTATGTGTCAGTTCCTACAGTGCAAGGCTTTCCCTGCTGCTCAGGGCGTCAGCTCCTCCAGACCAGGAGCTCGGAAGCTGGCTCTGCTTACACTTGCCATGGACCAGGAGGCAGTCCTGTGGCTACAGCCACCCTGACTGACCATAGCCCACCTGCTGAACAAGAGAGAGTGGGAAAGAGGAAAGATCCTGCTCTTGTGGCTGCCAGTGATCCCAGTACGGAGCTCGTGTCCCCACGGCTACGTGTGCCACCGTGCTCACACCTGCCCCCGCTGCCTCCTGACACCGGCCTCGCGATCCACCCCCGGCACCCAGCTCACTGCTCCTGGCGCCGGGGTGGGAAGGAGCAGCCTGCCAGCATGCAGCCTGCAGAAGTGCTGCCTTTGATTGGCTCTAAATTTACACGCTGCTAAATTAAACCAAATGAGGTCTTTTGAAAGAAGCTGGGACTGATTAGTTCCGTTCAAACCCTCCTTCATTACTCATCCCTCCATCAAGCCTGCTCCTACTCCTAACCAGGTTTTAAAGAATTTCCTCTCATATGAACAGTCCTAAATATCATCTTTTCTGTCTCTGCTGCCCATCACCTCGCATTGCAGATTTTTTCCTTCCTTGAAGCAACCATCTTCTATTCCACAAAGCAGAAAATACACTCACAGGCACAGCACTCACCAACACCAAGCCCTGCCACCAAAGGACCTCTGCCCCCAAAAAACTGTGGGGATGCAGAGGGAGTGGAGCTCTCTCCTTCCACCTCTTTACTGCTATCTTGTCTCCTTTCTCTGGGTTGTTCCTTCTTCCTCTTTCTGCTTGGTTTTCGCTTTAGCGAAAAAAAGAAAACAGAAGGCAAACCAACACATCATGCTGGGTGACGGTGGACACCTAGGAAGAAGGAGCAGAGCAGGGAGCACAAACAGCAACGCATCTGAAGCTCTTCTGCATCTTCCAAAAACTCCTGACCCAGGGTCTTCCTGAAGAGAAGCCTCTATCTTTGATCTCAAATCCCAACCAACTGGATAATTGTTTTTTCCACTAATTACTTTTGGAGTAGATCTGGCCCTCTGACACCCACAGTATTCCCCATCAATCAGCTCCCCTGCTTAATTCACACGATGCATCAAAGCACCACCTTTCTGACCTGGTGCTTGATACTTGCCTTCAATGTCCCCACTTTTCTAGAGTGTCAAAGAACCACCTCAGGGACCCACAAGTCCTTACTCGTCTCAGAGTAGAAGAAAAGCTCTCTATTTTCAGAAGACAGGGAAATACAATCTGTGACCAAAGCCTCCGTCTCTCTTCTGAGACACTGTCAAGTGCAACCAGCCTACTGCCAGCCCAGGTTCCTGAGCTGGAAACCAGAGCAGAGTTTATGGGCTCAAACTCCATCTGCACCCAGAAGATCAACATATTCTGGCCAATGCCACAGTCAGGACCTCAGCCTCAGACTGACCAAGACATACAGTCCCCCCTTCAGCTCACCCTGCAACAAACTGCTGGTTTTGGCATAGGAAACGATTTCAGGGCTTTTGCAGGTTTTTTTAGTTATAAAACACACAGCAAAACTGGGATAATGAAAAATAGATGTATCCCGAAAACTTCGCCTGAAAGCCTGGAAATAAAAAGAGAAAAGAAGAAAAAGAAATTCAACAAAAGCAGCGTCTGAAAGAAAACGCGCACTCCCATAAAAATAGAGCTCACGTGTACCGGGAAGGCTGGTACCAGATGATAGAACAGCCTCTTTAAAGCCTGCAACCTCACGCCTGCCTGGAAGATGACATCCACACAACAATTAGCAGTTTGCTGAGGTCCCAGGTAGGCAGGAGGAGCTCACATGTGAAACCCAGGGGTTTGAAGCTCCTGGAGAGAAGCCTGCGCAGGCTGACAGCTCATTACAAGACAGACGTACACAGAGGGCGTGAGAAGATTTCCAAACCCGATGCCATGTGGATACAATGCGGTTTTAGAAAGGACCCTCGCAGCTTGCAAAGCAGAAAGGGTGGGAGACATCACCCCACGTGCACGAGGAGCATTTAAGGACACGATTTTGGATCCAGCAGCACCCACGGTCAGCACCAGAACTGCTACAGAAGGACCATAAATTCCCCCTGTGCAGAGCAGGGTGGGTTTTTTCCCCAGTAAACCTCTTATACAAGGAAAATCAGGTACTAGGGAACGAGCAAAGAGTCACACTCAAAGAAGCATCTGTTCCCAGCAGCGGCCCTCCCGTCGGAGCAGGCGATGTTCTGGTCCGAGCAGAGATGTTCTGGTGCACAGATCCAGCAATCCCTGCTTGCACTGGCAGCCCCAGAAACAGCAGCACGGCTGCGGGCTCTATTAGCAGGGACACTTCAACTGCTTCTACGGGCAGGAAGCACCCGCCAGCCCCGTGAGCATGGCTGCCGTACTCACAGGGGACAGTTCAGAGGGTCAGGAGGAGGAACACCTTTCATGAGGGGCTTCTGTTGCTTGCACCACTCCTTCATGGATTAACTCAAATCCCCACGTGGCACGGACTGTGCCACTCCAAGAAATCCATCCCAAGCCTCATCTGAATTCCAACCTGCTGCTTCAGGGAGCACATGGACATCACAGAGAGCTCCCCAGTCCCATTGCCAGGCTCTGGTTCTACATCCAAATGGAAGCAGTAACAATAAGCTAATCCTTGTTCTCACCTAGGGATCACAGAATCCCAGAATGTCAGAGGCTGGAAGGGACCTCTGGAGATCACCTCATCCAACCCCCCCATCAAGGCAGCTTTACCTAGAGAAGGCTGCACAGCAATGCATCCAGGTGAGTTTTGAGTGTCTCCAGAGACAGACTCCACCGCCCCTCTGGGCAGCTTGTTCCAGGGCTTTGTCACCCTCAAGTTAAAAATTTCCTCCTCATGTTTATAAGGAACTTCCTACGTTCAAGTTTGTGTCCAATACCTCTTGTCCTGTCATCGAGGGAGCAGCACAGGAATCACAAGCTTTGCCAAACTGTCTGCAAATTCACCAGTTCAGGGCGGGTATCTGTCCAGGCAGCCCTCCTCCAGAGGGGTGGTGGTAATGGAAGCACCAACAGCAAGCACATGGTCTGTCTACAAGCACCAAAAAGAAAACAAAAATAATACAAATCACAGAGCTCCCCTTGCTGAGCGTAGGGCTGCACCAGAGAAGAATCAAGCGATGCAAGATGTGGAGGAACACAGCCCAGGCACCGCTCAGCTGAGCCGGTGACACAAAGACCTCCAAACCCTCCCAGCCTCCTAGACTGAAGCCAGAGTTTGATGGGCAGTAACAGTTCAAGGAACTATTTTAGAGACAGACGCATAAATTGGGATGTCTGATGGAAGAGGTGCACTCAGGATGCGTACTGCAATCAGTGCCAAGATCCCTGTTCCAACACAACATCATTTTAATGACGCTGGTACCTATGGCTAAGACCAGCATGACATGTGTCCTGGTTTCACTGGGACAGAATCCCAGGCCAGCCATCATCTGCAGGCCATGAGCAGTTTGGAGTCAGCCAGGGCAGTCACCCAAGCTGGCTACAGCTGTATCCCAGACAAGAAATGTTCGCTGAGGGTGGAGGGCCTCCTGCTTGGATTCCTGCTCAGGCTCCTCCTGACCTGACCTTTTCTTCCTCTGAGCAATAGGTGCCCAAGTTTGTCATGAGCACTCATTTTTGTTGACTTGCTGCTAAGGAGCAGAGTAGTGCGAGTGCCCATGGCTGGCACTCCCTCCTCCTCCTCTGATGCCTGCGCAGCTACATCGACAGAGAAAGAGGAGGTTTTAGTCTGGAATTCAGTCTGTGCATAAGGCAGGAAACAAATGGTGGACAAATGAAGGATTACTAGGAGGCCACAGGACACTCTGCCCTTCCCCGTTCACTACAGTTGAGTCTGCACAACCCTCTGCTCTCAAAGAGATGAGCAGGACCAGCCTGCAGATCGGATCATCCTCTCTCCTCCCCAGAGGCACCGAGACACACAGGCTCCTGTTGGGTACAAACCATGCTAAGAGCAGCCAGCCTGGCACTACTCCTCTTGTGGTGGACACAGGCCTGGATGACCATGTGTCCTGATCTTGAAGCTCTGCCTGCCCTGACAGTACATGGACACTGCACTGTGGATTGTGGCATGAAGCACAGGATTTCTTGGATTTCCTCTGGAAACAGGAGCCCTGAGAAGACATCTTCCCCATATTGAAACCCCACTGGCTCTTGCAAGACAGAGCACGGGTCCCATCCTTCCAACGGTGTCCCCCGGCAGTGGTTACTTGCAGCATGCTCTAATGTGGAAAATCCAGCAGGAAGATGTGAGCTGATGGGCAAGATGCTGCAAGAACCACGACGAGTTACCAAACCTTGTACAGTGCAAGAGTTCCCTGCTGCCTTCACTAAGAACAGCACTTGTGGGCCTCTGATACCACTTTTCTGCCCTTAAAAGCCATCTTCATCTTCTTTTCATGCTTTTTCTTCCCTGAGACAAGGCCTAGAAATTTCCTGTGCTTGCCCCAGGTGCGGGGGCTGGGTGAGCTGCTGTGGCTCTGCATGGCTGATCGACAGGCACCCAGAAGCACCAGGGACCTCCCGCTCCATTTGCCCGTCTGAGCTCCC
Source organism: Todiramphus chloris collaris (assembly GCA_025345505.1). Taxonomy (NCBI): domain Eukaryota; kingdom Metazoa; phylum Chordata; class Aves; order Coraciiformes; family Alcedinidae; genus Todiramphus; species Todiramphus chloris. Next base: position 9,177,377 of record JANVCC010000040.1, read on the forward strand.
TGCCACAGGCAGGTCCTGGTCAGCAACACTTACAGAAAGAAGCAGGAGGGAAATTTCCTCTTCATTAAAGCCCATATTAAAACTACAGAGATCCTGGATGAGACCTGAATACACTCGACTGATTAAAGAGCTAGATCTGAATAAAAATTAATGATGAAAACATAATAATTATAATGAACCTAACACTTTATGCAAAGCAGGAGAAGAGCCCTGAACGGCAAAACCAAATGTAACAAGGAGCTCCCTTCAGGGAGCTGTACAATGCTCCCAGTAGAGCCCCAATGTGTGTTTATTCTCCATTCTTCCAGGACAAGCCAGGCAGAAACCAACTTCTCTGGGCACAGACCCACTGCACCGGGCTGGCTTCATCCAAGGTCTGCCATCGCATCCGCTTCTGCCAGCTCAGGATGTTCCCTGCAGCTCTGGTGCTGCCGGTGCCCTGCCGTGGGGATGCTCCCAATGTATCCCCAGCTCCACCAAGAGCCCACTGTGCAGACAGCCCCCAGCCCCTGCCAGAGGGTCCCACCTGAGTGCAAAGCCCTGCACAAAGGGGTGATGGACAGAATGGTGAGCACCTTTGGTTTGCAAACACCCCCACACAGCACGCAGAGCGCAGCAGGGAGGGTGCAGCTCCACCACGGACCGGCCCATGGACACCACTTACAAAATGGCTTAAAAAACCACGTATTCATCTTGTGAGCTCCTCCTCATTTACTCCTACCAGGACTCTGCTCTGGCTTGTTAAAAACACTCCTACTCAAAAGAAAAGTTGTGGGAACACCTTCCCGTATTTGGCTGCCTACAGAGAGCCCACGCGGCAAGGAGGCCACGCTTCTGAGATTACAGGAATAAAGTGCAGCTGGAGCTTGGATGGTGAGGCACAGCTTGCTCCCCAGCAGCCAGTCCTGCTCTGCCCTAACTGAGACCAGTGCACAAGCGGAAACTTTTATGTGGGGTGGTAGGATGGGGAGGGAGGAGAAGGATAGCCATGGCTGAAACATGACACAGACAGTGCAGTCGAGGTACTCTCAGCAAGCTTCTAGAGGACCCCAAGCTGAGAGGTGCAGTTGACCTGTCTGAGGGATGGAATCCATCCAGAAGGATGGGATCCATCCAGAGGGATCTGGACAGGCTTCAGAAGTGGGTCCCTGTGAATCTCATGAGGTTCAACAAGGCCAAGTGCAGAGTCCTGCACCCAGGTCAGGAAAACCCCCAGTATCAGCCCAGGCTGGGGGTGAAGGGATGGAGAGCAGCCCTGAGGAGAAGGACTTGGGGGTGCTGGGGTGAGAAGCTGGAGCTGAGCCAGCCCCGTGCGCCGGCACCCAGCACCCACTGGCACCCTGAGCTGCACCCCAGCAGCGTGGGCAGCAGGGGAGGGGGGACCCTGCCCCTCTGCTCCCAGGGCTCTGGGGACAGAGAGAGACCCCCCTGCAGTGCTGGGGCCAGCTCAGGAGGCCTCAGCACAGCAGAGACAGGGACCTGGTGGAGCAGGGCCAGAGGAGCCCCAGCAATGCTGGGAGGGCTGGAACCCCTCTGCTGGGAGGCCAGGCTGGGAGAGCTGGGGGGGTTCAGCCTGGAGAAGAGAAGGTTCTGGGGAGACCTTCTTGGGGCCTTTCAGGGCTTCAAGGGGCCTGTCAGGAAGATGGGCACAGACTGTCAAGCAGGGCCTGTTGGGCGGGACAAGGGGTGATGATTTAAACTGAAAGAAGGAAATTTAGACTGGAGAGAACTAAGAGATTTTTTTGCCCTGGGGGTTGTGAGACAGGTTGCCCAGAGAGGTGGTCGATGCCCCATGCCTGGAATCATTCCAGGTGAGGTTGGCCAGGGCTCAGAGAGCAACCTGCTCCAGTTGCAGATGTCTCTGCTCACTGCAGGGGGACTTGGACTAAGCAGCCTTGAAAGGTCCCTTCCAACCCAGACCATTCTGTGATTCTATGAAACACATCCTTAAAAGAGCCCAGCATCTACTGTACAATCACGCAAGTTTAACTACCACTAACCAAGGGCAACAGTAAATACCAGCAACCCCACGGGACACCTGCCCAGCCATCTGCTAACACCAGCCCCTCTGTAGGCAGCTCAGCTGCTGTCCCACCCAGTGCTGCCCTTTCCTACAAGCGCTGCCGGGTGCTGAGCAAGCAGGAGCCGAGCGCAGCCGTCTGCGGTTAGTCCAGTTCTGAGTTCCCCAGTTCAAGAGAGACAGGGAAATACTAGAAAGAGTTCAAAGAAGCTCTGAAGAGGCTGAGGGGACTGAAGCATCTCTGTGCTGAGGAAAGGCCGAGAGCCCTGGGGCTCTTCAGCTGGAGAAGAGCAGCCTGAGAGGGAATCTGATCAATACTAAGCAAGAGCTAAAGGGCCATTGGGATCAAGAGGATGGGGCCAGACTCCTGTCAGTGGTGGGGGATTCTGTAGCAGACACACAACTCCCACCGCAGCACCGGCGCCACACCCCGGTACAAGCACCTGTACCCCACACCTCTACCTCAGCCTGTCCCCGTCAAGACCCTCGCTGCCAGCTCAGCATCAGGAATCCTGTCTCTCCCGAGCCAGGGCCACCTGCTGCCACTGTCCTGCAGAGCACCCGGTGCAGAGGTGCCCCGCCAGCAGGCAAGCAAAGGGCTTCTCCAGCAGCCCTATCGATCTGCCACAACAGTGAGCTGGGGAGGTTATGAACAATGCACTTCCTCACCGTCAGCGGCGCGGTGCTGACAGCTCTGAGGTGTCCTGGCAGCCCGCGGGTACAGGTCACAGCAGGGAGCAGTGGGGCACACGGGTGGCAAACACGTGGCTGGCCCGCCCTGCAGCCAGAGTTAACGTGGCACAGCAGTCCATGGGATGCTTAGCTGGGTGCCCAGTTCAGGACCTCCCTCACCTCTGAGCTGGCCTCCTCCATACTTCCAGTTTTATACCACGGTCCCAGTTGAAAAAGCAGAGGGTCACTGGGATCTGCCTCACAGGCAAAATCCACCCAGAAGCAGCCAGATCAGCCACCAGCACCAAGACCTGGAATAAAGTCCTAAGGAGCCAACATTCAACTCTCCCCTGAAGGGATCTAAGGAGCAATCCAGGGATGAACACAACCTACAGCCAAGCAGGTTCCCTCAGGACTACTCCTGGCTTCTCCCTGCATCTCCATGTGGATCTAAACAAGCCATTTCCCACACCAGGGCTTGGTGGCTCTGTTCCCAACACCGAAACCAGGGTTATGAACAAGGGAATCACAGGCCTCCTATCGCTAAGGTCTGCAGCAGTATCTTCATGTGCTTAAATAAAAGACGTTCTCCAAGTCTGCTTATTTTTTTGCCGCATTAATACTTTTAAAGCAGTCCCTGAGGAGGCCTTTCGTAAGCAATTAAAACAGCTGTGGGACAGTAACAAGCACGAGGAAAGAATAGAGAGCATATCAGCACCTCCAGCTAGAATGAACTCTTGTGATGATTTCCATTCTTCTACCCAGGCGTTTTCCAGCAAGATTAAAAAGCGAGCAGTGCTCCTGAGGCGTGAGAGCATCTGCAGCCCGGAGCCGAAGCCGCCGAGCCAGCCGGCAGCCGCGTTCAGCAGGCTTTTTCCTATGGAAATTGAAAATAGCAAAGAGCTCCAAGGGCTTCAAATGCAGCAGTAAATGTACAGACCTGGGAAGCTAATAGAGAACGTAATTCCTTCCTTACACAGGTCCTCATCACTTGCCACCTCTGCTTTGGCCTTTCTGCTTGTGAGATGGTTACAGACGGAGACATGCTCATGCTGCACGGTGGAGCGAGATGCTCCAGTCATTGCTGGTCCTTGGGTGTTGTTTTAAGCTTAATGAAGGTGAGGGAAGAAGCAAGGAAAGCACCTGCACATGAAACACCATCAAATGCAAGGAGCCCACAGCTAAAGAACACATTTCCTATCTCACCTCTTGTCAGCGAGGCAGAGCTATTTTCAATGTTACTTGTAGCAATGTATAGAAAAAACAGTTGAAAATCTGACAGTGCAGCATCCTTTTCATTAAACAGTCCCTGAGGCACTGCAGAATGTGTCCAGCCAAGTGCTGGACACTGTGTGTCCGCTTCCTTGGGGGCGGACACAGGCCCCAGTCCTCCAGCAGAGAAGGAGGTTTCCCAGACCCCTCTGGGGGCCTGACTGCCATTCTCAGATGGCCCCAATCGTCTGCTCAAGCTGTGACCTTCCTGCTGTCGTCTCGCCTCCGCTAAGCAGAGCTTTGATCCTTCAAGCGACTCCTGGTTCAGAAACCTCCTTTCCCTTTGCTGCAGAGACATGAAGGATGCCGAGATGGAGTTCCTGAGCCTCTCGGCTTCTGCCGGGCAGACTTTGATGCTGCAGAGCACCTGTCTCTGCGATTCGTCTGGTCTCTTCAAACAGCAGCAGAGCCACAGCCTGTGATCTGTGCAAAACAGCATTTTCCTTGGGGAAGAAAAGTCATGCTGGCACTCATCTCCACCTTGTCGTGGCAGAAAAGCCCTCGCTGCTGCTTCCAAGAGCTGCTCAACCTTAAATCCTTACAACGCAGTGACAAACGAGGGAACCTGCCTCCCTGTGTCTCACGAATCCCAGCAGAGGCTGTGAGACAACATTTGTGTGAATGCCACGGCCACCATGGGAGCTTGCACATGTTGTCAGTCACACCGGTCACTGTGCTCGAGGGCTGTAATGTCCACATGGCTCCTCTCCACAGGGAAGGCTCAAGAAACAGTGGCTCTTCAGACGTTAGACCTGAGGGTCTGGGCCTTAGAGGTGTACACAATGCAGGGCCATAGAGAGAGACTTAAAGCCATAAAGCTTCCAAGCGGGAGGACTGCTCCCAGCCCACAAGTCCCTCCTTGAGCTCCATGACCATGCCCAGTTCTTGTCAGAGCCATGGGGTTCAGTCATGAGCAGACACAGAATCCCAGCATGGTGGGGGTTGGAAGGGACCTCTGGAGATCACCTTGTCCAACCCCCAGCCCCCCTGCCCCAGCAGGGTCACCCAGAGCAGGGGGCCCAGCATCACAGTGTCCAGGCAGGTTTGGAATCTCTCCAGAGGAGACTCCACAGCCTCTCTGGGCAGCCTGGCACAGGCTCCAACACCCTCACAGCAAAGAAGCTTCTCCTCCTGGTCAGATGGAACCTCCTGGGATCGTTGCCTGTCACTGCATCTGCTGCCTCTGCAAACACTGAGTGACACACACACAGGCAGCTGGAAGCACCAGCCAAAGGACACAGTGATTTTTGCTCTCCATTTCTTGGCCTTTGCTGTTCAGCTACCTGCAAAGCCAAGGAGGTCCCTCAAAACCTCCCTGCCCACTCCAAGAGCTCACAGCAGGCTGTTAGCCACTCACATGCTGTAAGCTCTGATGATAGACACATCTCCAGCACCCTTCTCCCTCTTCAGAGAGCAGAGCATCCTGAGTTGCTTCCTCTATGGCCTGGTGGTGCCACAGCCTCATCCTGCCTCCTCAGGTGGGGAGATGACAAGTGCATCTTAGGGCATGTTTGTACAGTGGACCCCAGATTCCATCTCTCCCCTCCTGCAAGTATATTTTTTCACGTGATAGGCAAACCATTCTATAGATCTCCACCAGCTGCCACACAAATCCAGGCCGTTTGGCTGCCAGCTGCCACAGTGACATTCTGCCACCACAGACATCACGTGTTAAGACAAGTTTTGGCATCGACCTCGATGGAGTGAGAAATGACAGTGCAACCAGAACTGGGCAGGATGGGTACTCACATGGAGAAGGCTTTGCAGCAGTAGGGTCACACCGCAGATTTTTTCTGAGGTAAGGACCCTGTCGTTTATGCATTAAATAGCACATTTATTCTGCTATTCAGGAAGAAATAATAATTACAGTGGCCTCCAGTCTCCAGCTCTTTCAGTCTGTACTTAAAGAGCAAAAAAAGGACCACAGCAAACAGCGCTTCCACAAAAAATCGCTGAACCGGCTTTTAGTTGCTGGACAAAAGGGGCCCAGCTGATGAACGCTCCGGCATTGTCCTGCCCGAGTCCTGTTTCGTAACCCTGGCCAAGCACTGCGGGCAAAGCACTTCAGGAGCCTGCGGGAGCCAGAGAGCAGTGCTCGCGTGGCTGAGCAGAGCTGACCTCCAGGCTCCTCCCTGCCCGCAGTGCTCAGGTGTGTGCCACGACTGGCTGGGAACGTCTTGCCCGTGGTGCTTTGGGCTCGAGTCACAGGGTTCGGAGCCCTGAGCCAGTCCGGACAACTTCCAGTGGCACTGGAGGAGCCAGCGTGCGCTGGTGGCTCTGGCCACGAGCGAGGCTACCGGGTGCCTGCCCACAGACAAGTTTCTGGAGCAAGACTCTCTCCTTCTAATCAAGGAGTCAGTCCTGTCTCAGTGGAGATTTATAGAGAGGGTTGGGGTTTTTTTTCCTCAGAAGCACTAATAGATGGACAGTAGGAAAGAGAAGAAATTAATGAACGTACTAATTATTCCCCAAGTTGCAAATAGGAGCAATTCTGCACCCTGAGGCAACTCTGGAAAACAAGGTAAAATGCTTAGGGGACATATTCTCAAACCTGCAGGTAACAGAACAGATAAAACGTATTTACAGTTTCTCACAGGGGACGTGTACTTTTTATTCTGCTGAGGAATGTAATATTCCGCTCCCCATTACCGAGTTAAAAAGTTGTCCTAAAAAAGGCAACTTAACAAAGCATCTTTAATGGCAACTGGGTCCAGCTCCAGAAACACAGGCTCTCTTCTTGTGCCCTGCACACCGAAGCACAACACGAAACACAACGCTGGAATGCCCGGCGACGTTAATCATCTATGGAAAGAGCACCGTTTAACAAACAGCAGAAAGGAGGCTGGAATGAGAGGTGGGCAAAAGCAACGCTCCCTCTGCAGACGCTCTCGAGGAGGAGGAGGAGGAGGAGGAGGAGGAGGAGGAGGAGGAGGAGGGCAGGCTTCCCTTCCCCACCTTCCCCAGCAAAGCCCCGGCTGCCAGCTAACAGACTGCGCCTGAAGTACCCGCCAGCAGAAACGATTTGTCATGTGTCAGATCAAATAAACTCTTAGGAGACCACTGTGCTCCCTGAAGCAGACGGGCTGCCAAACTCCAAAGGAGAAATCCAGGAAGCCTGGCTGGCCGGTGTCAGACCCGAGCACTTACGGAGACCAGCGCACTTTTCATTTTTCAAACAGACCCGTGCAACACCAGCTGCTCCTGGGCCACGCTCCCGTGTGGCGCAGCCACCAGTGCTATCAATTATCCAAAAGAATATGGTGCTTCAACTATCCCTCTGAGCCAAAGCTTCTCGCAGCGCAGAGCCCTGGCGTTCCCTGCCCAGCGGCACAGCGTCCCTCCCGTCCTCGGGCTGCCTTCAGAAGGCTGCTGCTTGTCAAAGAGCCTTGGCACGGTGATGTGTGCGCTGCGGTGGATTAGCAGCCGGCTGAGCAAGCGCTCCTCCCCTCCCCGCCAGCCTCGCGCGCTCGCTCAGTTCCCCCAAAATTGAATTACAAGTTAATTTTTTTTTCATTTTAAATAGTCCCAAAGAATTTTTTTGTGTTCATTCCTGAGCACTATCGCAGACTTTCCACACCCTGGGCTCGTGCCCTTCCGGACGCTGGGCAGAAGCCCCTCGCTGCTCCCCTGGCTTGCTGAACACTCCGGCAAGATCCACTAAAGCACAGGTGCTGGACTCCCCAGTGCTGGCTCTGCTCTGGGGCACATCCTTCTCCCTCTGTTCTCCCGCTGGGCAGAAGAACAAGCCTCTAAACCTGTTCCAGGTACCTCTGCAAGACTGAATCGTGCCAGACAGTACTGTGGAGAACCCAAGTCACTCACCTACTCTTGCAAAGACCAGGCTCAAGCACTTATTGGCCTGCACAGAGGGCAAATCCCTCAGCTTGGGGCTCAGCCACTGGCTCCAGATGTTCCAGATGTCAGTGTGCTTCACCTGGGGACAGCCACCTGAGCCTGCCCACAGCCAGGAAAACTGCTCCTGCCATAGATGGCCCCAGAAAAGTTTCTCTGCAAGAGGCCTAGAATTCCTGGATGGGAAGACTGATCAGCACACAGAGGAGGTAAACTCATTATGATTAAGGAATTGGAACTTTCCTCTTATGAGGAAAGTCTGAGAGCCCTGGGGCTGCTTATCCTGGAAAAGAGAAGACTGAGAGGGGATCTTATTAATGTTTACAAATACCTGAAGGGTGGGTGTCGAGTAGAAGGGGCCAGTCTCTTTTCAGTTGTGCCCTGTGATAGGATGAGAGGTAACGTCAGCAAGCAACACAGGTATTTCCACCTCAACACAAGGTAAAACTACTTCACTGTGAGAGTGACAAAGCCTGGAACAGGCTGCCCAGAGAGGCTGTTGAGTCTCCTTCTCTGGAGACTTTCAAGACCTGCCTGGATCTGTTCCTGTGTGGCCTGCCCTGGCTGATCCTGCACTGGTAGGGGGGGTTGGACTCGATGATCTCCAGAGGTCCCTTCCAACCCCTACCGTTCTATGATTCTATGATTCATTGCAAAGTAAGAGCCAATGGGAGAAAGGCAAGAGATCCACAGGAAGGATGTGAGAAGAAGGAGATACTGACTCCAGTCACACAAAAGCAAATGCCAGCCCCAAACCCCTCAAAGAAGCCTGAGAGGAGATCAGAATCAATGCTGAGCAAGAGCTAGAGGACAAACAGAGCAGCAAGATGATGGGGCCAGACTCTTCTCAGTGGTGACCAGCGACAGCGCAAGGGGCAATGGGCACAAACTGGAACCCAGGAGGTTCCATCTGACCAGGAGGAGAAGCTTCTTTGCCATGAGGGTGTTGGAGCCTGTCCCAGGCTGCCCAGAGAGGCTGTGGAGTCTCCTCTGGAGAGATTCCAAACCTGCCTGGACACTGCGATGCTGGGCCCCCTTCTCTGGGTGACCCTGCTGGGGCAGGGGGGTTGGATGAGATGATCCCCAGAGATTGCTGCCAACTCCCACCATGCTGAGATTCTGTGAATCCATTCTCAGTTCAGTGCCCAGTGTTGCTGGCAACAGCAAAGCCACCCCTGGGAAAACCCCAAAATCACCGCACTGACACAGCCCAACATAAAGTGCCACCATCTCTGCTCTTGCCTGGTGTCCTTTTGTGTCTCCAAGAATCAGCACTGCTTTCTGATGGACTTGAACCCTACTCAAACAGAGCACAGAGAACGGGCCACTTCCATTCCAGCATCCATAGCGCCGCTTCCCAGCGCAGAGCAAAACACCGGTTGTTCCTGTCACGTGGGAAGTGTGAAACAGATCTGGTGGAGGAGGAGGAGGAGGAGGAGGTTACCAGACACAAGTCTGTCATTTACAGTGATGCTTTTCAGGCACTTACAGTTGCAGAGATACCCAGTAGAGAACCAAGTTCCTACAGCCTTCCCAAGCTTCACAGGCTCCAGCTTCCCCCCCAGGGCTGTGTGGGCAGAGAGCAGGCATGGCCAGCCTTCCCCCACTGCCACCCCAGCCCGGGCAGAGCTTTAGACATCAATCCAGGATGCAGCTTGAGCTCTCTGAACAGAGAATGGGGGGGATCCTCCTCTGAAAAACTCACCTTTTTTCTCAGCCCTCTGACTTGGGAGAGGTTTCAGGGAGAAATTAAAGGGCCACACTGATTCTCATCAAATTCTGGTTGTTTCTAAACATCAAATTCCCAAATGCTAAAAGAGAACAAAACACCCCCTAGCCACCAGAAACCAGCCACAACTCAAGGATGCTCCAGCCAGCAAGCTCACCCTGCTCCTCAAGTGATGCTCTGCACAAAGCCAAACAATAAGCCTGCTCACATCATCACCAGTGAAGTTCTTTACCCTTAGAAAACTTGCACCAGTGCTATTGTGATTTCCAATAGCCTCCTGCTGTCGTTGAACAGATTCCCAATCTTCCCTGCATGCATTTTGTACTTGGTTTCCCTGTACCTGCTGGAAGAAAAAGAATGAAACTCGCTCACGAGCCGCTTGCTTATTCCCAATTTGGGTACAATGCCAGGCGCAACAACAGCGGTTTTATCTCCCGGTGACCTCCCTGTGCCACATCCAGCCACCTGAGACAGGCACTTCCCACTGCAGGAACGGGCACCCTACGCCTGTAACCCCCATGAGGACCCATCTCCAAGAGTCACAGTTCAAACCTCAGTCCAGAAGCTGCCGCAGAATGCAGCTCACCCAAGGCTCCTGCTGGAAACCTTCCACAGTGCAACAGTTTATTTTGTGGGCAGGAAGAGATCAAAAAAAATCAATTAAGTCAGAGTAAGAAGGGAAAAAGCCTCCCCCTCAAGTGAGTAACTGCGCTAAAGCTGCAATCCTGAGCAGGCCGAGTACTTTTTAAGGGCTATACATTTTCACTTCCACAGGCTTAGAAAAGAAAACGGAGTGACTCTGTTCTGTATGCATATTGTCTACCATTTGTTATTGTCTGGCTATTGATGCTCGCTTGAAAAACAAAATTTAATTAAACCCCGCAGTACTGCACAGCCTGGCTTTGAAATATGCCCGCATTAGGGGATCATTACAGCAAATGAAATACAGCTTCATATCGTATTTTTCAAGTAACATCCTAAAACATTTACAAATTAAATAATACTCTTGCAGAGAGAAATTAAGAGACGTGGTTTTTAGCAAGGGCAAAGAGATGTTTACAGACGAAATCTGAAACGAGACGTGGAGGCAACGAGGCAGAGAGGTGCTGGAGGGCTCTTCTGGGCCTTGCTGAGACAGTTCTCCCTGCACCAAAAGCCAGACAAGGAGAGCGTGCCAGTGCCAGGCGGGCAGAAAGGGCAGCTCCCCAAGCCCAAGGAGGTTCCAGGGGCCGGGGTGCACTGCACAGAACGCCAAGCCGGGCAGGTGCCTGCGCTCCTCTGCGTGCAGGAGAGCTGAAGGCACCTCCACGCCTGCTGCATCCTTCAGAAACCCAGCCAGAGACACACCGCTCCTGGGGAACTGACCTGCGACTGACTTGGAGCAGTGAAACTCTGGGCTCTGGAGGGGCTGAGAAGAGGGATGCAGGCAGATGCTGCCGTGGCTGGATGAGAAACACGCTGCTAATGTTGACAGGGAGGAGAAAAACCAAGGGCGCTTCAGTTTCTCAGGGTAACTGCACAAGCAGGTTAGTGAGTCAGCGTTGGCCATGGCAGCAGCTCCTGATGTTAGCAAAGCAAAGCAGCACGTTAAAAAGCAAGTGAATATTACATGAGCCATACAGCTTGGGCTTGAAGAGATCCAAGATTTGTCTTTTCCTTAATAGCACCTGGGACAATGCCAACTGTTCTCTGACGAATTATTTACTCCGAGAAATCATTTCCCCTAAACAAGCGTAGCCCGTTACTGCATCCTTCTTCACATGAGCCTGGAAAAGGCTGTGCCCTGCAGCTCCTGTGGCCCCTTCTCCCCAGCAATGCACCGAGGGAGGCACTGAGTCCAGGAAGAAGAGAAAGCTCCCCAAAGAAAAGGCTGAGGATGGCAAAGATCTCCCTGTGCAAGCTCTGGGGAAAGGTGGGTTGCAGGTGTCAAGCACGCACAGCTCTGGCAGGCAGGGCTTTAGTGAGAAGAGGGGGGCCTGCTGGCCTAAGAGCAGGCTGGAAATAAGAAAACAACCTCACAAGATCACCTCTGGATCCATTTTACAGGAAGACAGTATAAGATTCCCAGCTTCTGCCCACCATTTGTTCTGCCCATGCCAGGGACCAGCAACCAACAGCCGAATTCCAGTAGGTCCTGATGAGTTCTCATCAGCACACTGAATGTATTATTGAAAGGAAAAATGTTCAGCCTGGCAGATAACCATTAAAAGCTGTCAACTTCCAGACTGTGCAGGGCTTCCTCTGCAGAAGGGGCCCTTCCCTGCGAATCAGAGCCTCCTCCCCACCCTCACGTCACACGGTTCAAACGCCCAGCTGCGGCACGGGGCGATCGGTCCGTTATGCATCACCTTATCAGTCCCACACTAATGAGCACCAGGACTCCAAGACATCACACAGCACAGGGCAAGGGTGGGCAAACACTTCTGGAAACCACCATTTTCTAATGCAGCTCAGGATCCTTCCTAAAGGGAAACTACAGCAGTACAGGGGCTTGGGAGCATGATAACAGAGCTGGCACACAGAGCATCCTTCCTGCACGGGGGGAGGAGGCTCTGACGATGCCATGTGGGTCCAAATGGTTGAAGGCAAAGCAGGGGTGGCACTTGCACAGCAGCCAGGCTGCCTAGCTCCTACTCACTGACACGTCCTCCTTGCCTCTCACACCACAGGACCCAGGACTTCCTCCACCAGTATCACAACTCGTGTCTGCTCACTCGGCAGCGGGCAGTGTGAAAGCTGCCCGGCAGCTCTCGGGCCAGCGAAGGCTGGCGCCGTGTCTTACAGGCTGGGGCAAAACCTCCCTGACACTGAAACCCAGCGCAGCCAGGTTGTAGAAAAGCCAAAGATTGCTGAGCCTGCTGCGGGCTCCCCGAGGCGGGAGCACCCCGTGTGCAGCCGTGTGCACCGCAACAGCCGCGCAGCGGGACCGCGGTGGGACCGGGGCGGCCGCGCAGCAGCGCGAGGCGAGAGCTCACCGACGGGGCTGCGCGTGCACGGGGGGCTCGGGAAACGTGCTCATCTACGGCTGGCCAGGGCCCTTCTCCACCTCTGAACGTATCCAGAATGAGGCTTGAACCCCTAAACCAGTTTGCTGGAGGAAATGAAGGGGATGGGCTGTTCAGTGGGGAGGGGGGGGCAGCCCAGACACCTCTGAAGGTGCCCTGCTTCTGCAGTTCATGGTGAAACACCTCAGCACTAATTCCTGAGCCTGCCTCTCTCAAAAGCCGCGCCAGGTAATTAGAATCATTATAACTATTATTAGACCATAATATTATTATAGCATTTTTGCTACACTTGACATCTGTTGGCTGATAGATTTAGCTGGTACATAGGAAACAATTGTGCGTGGATTTCTTGCAAAGGAGCACCAACGTGGAAGACATTAAAGCGTTCCGTGCTGAAAAAGTTAATTTTGTGGAAGCGTTCTTGAAACAAAGATTCTAAAATTAACAGTTAAACCCTTAAAAACTCTTGTTACGGAAACTATTTGGCTTTCAAGTAGGCAGCTGTTAAAAAACCTGACTTTTTTCTTTAGATGCTTAAAGGCATATGCCTGGCTCAGAACCTCCTTCAGATCAACATACGCATCTCCCCTCCACCTACTACAGTGACCCAGAAGTTTCTAAATCATCCTTGCATCTTCTTTTTCCTCTCTCTGCAGCAGGATTTTAAATTATTTGGGCAAAGAGTCTTGACTGGGCAGAGAATCAGCATAATCAGGACTCTTACAACCTGCTCACTGAAAATCCTACAGAATTATCAGCAAACACACATCTAGAATAAAATACAGCTTCTTGCATCCCAGTGAGCCAAAAGGGCTTTGCAAATTGGACTGAGGATGCAGTTTGTTCACCACAGAGATTCAGAGTAATCCAGAATGGAACACAACCTTTCTACCAGTATTTTAACTCCAACACACAGCCCCCAGGAGAGAAGTAAGGAAGAATCCAACAGAAACCACTAGAATGCTTTGGGGAGGCTGAATTTTCTCCCCTGGAACTGAAATTGGGTCAGGACACCCACCATCAGCCATGGAGCTACAAAGGAGAATGAAAAGAGCACGGATTCTCTGTCCCATTGGTGATGTCCCTGGAGGGCAGTCTGAGCAATCAACTGTGGCCAGGCACCTTCAGTTACCACCCCAGGGTGGTGGAGGAGATAAAAACCACAGGGGAAACCCCACACTGGCCTTGGATTTAGCAGGGCCCAAATGTCACCCCACAGTGACCGCGATGTACAAAGAAAAGGTGGGATAGTGGGTGGAAGAGCACGTCAGAAAAGGACCGACCTCTTAAAATTCAAAAAGCTGAACCCAGCAGCTCAGTACTTACAGAACTCGGAGGCTGTTAGAGCTGGTCCTGTACAGACAGGGATGTTTTCTCCAGTTAAAGGTATTTCAGTTACAGTTAACTCCTCTTCTTTAAGCTGGAGCTGAGAAGGTGACCAGCAGAGCTGTGGTGGAACAAGGTATCCCGCAACCACTCACACAGCGACACACTATTTAGGGATAAAAATGAGTGTAATTAATTTTCCAGAACAAGTGTGGTTTTGTGGTTTGGTTTTGTTTTTTTTTCCCCCAGAGCAACCACACAAGGAACTTTGAATTGCTTGAGGAGAAAAATGTATTTTCCCTACCTCAGTCACCTACAGACAAGCCACTGAGGACACACCTACAAAGAAGCAAAGGGGAGCAGCACGCTTACAGACACAAGTCCCCCTGTGCTACCAAAGCAGAGCTGCTCAGGGAGCTCTCTGTGGAGGGCAGGGCTCAGCTAGTGGAGAACTGAGTGATGCTTGTCCTAGCGAGTGCCAGGGAGAAGCCCCAGCTCAAAGAGGATCATGAAAGCTCCTGAAAAAAATCTTCAGAAATGGAGCACAAATCCTCCTCTACAGAGAGCTGCCCAGTGCACCCCAAGGATCATTACTCTATCCGTCCAGGACCCCCTCCTGGGTAAAGCAGAGGAACTCAGACTAGGCAAGCTCTCCTTCAAGAGACACAGAGCTCGTTACTGAGAAAAAAACCAAACCAAACAAACAAGCAAAGCAACTTCCCCACAGACATGCTTTAGGGGTAGCTAGGAATGATTCCCTGTCACGACGGGAGAAAAACCTCACGTATGGGCCCTCGGAGCTCAGTCCAGGTCTGCTTCTATTCATCCTGTTCATTAATGGCCTGAACAATGGAAGAGAAAGTACTTTTATAAAACCTGAAAGCATGCCTAGCAGTTAAGAGCTAGAAGCACTCTGGAGGTCACGGTCAGAATTGATAAACTGAAGAAAAGTTCCAAAACCACCCAGGAATCAATAAAAAAGAAAAGCAAGAAAAACAACGCAAAGACCTATCCTTGGAAACAGCAAAAACAAGGGCGAGTTAGATGAGACCAGGATTTCACCATGTCCTACAGGGATCTTGCCCCCATCCAGATCTGCAGCAACATCCACCGCTCTCCAGTTTGGAGCCCAGAATCTCCCACCTGGTTTCAGGACATGGGCAAGAACACGAGGCTCTTCCAGCCCAGCACTTCATTGTAGTATTGCCCATCTGTCCACTCCTACACCACCACAGCAGTGACATCTTTGAGCTCAATGAACAGCTTTCTCTTCCCCAAAACACAACAGAGCTCCTCGCCCTGTCCAAAAGGCACCCCCCTGCAACACGGAACGAGCAGGGCTGGGACCACTTCGGTTCTGCTCTTTGTTACCTTCCATCAGTAAAGCTCCTCAGCTCCATTTGCCACCAAGAGGTGCCAGCAGTGAAGACAACTTTGCCACATGCTGCAGAGCGAGGGATGCTGGGCAAGGCTTCCCTCCTCCCCTGTTACTGCCAGACAGCCCTACTGACCTGTGTGTCCAGCTGTAGCACAGCAGGGTCCCACCCCAGATGGCTGCTGAAAGTGACTGAAATCATGGGAACAAGGTGGTTCAAAGCAGGGGAGAGCAGCTGGGCCTGCCCTGCTGATGCCAAACTCTGACTGCAGGCTCTGCCAGAAATCCAGCAAGGGGGCAGAGCCACAGATCTTATGTAAAGACTCCTGGAAGGAGGTTGGAGCCAGGTGGGGCAAGTCTCTTCTACAGAACAAGTGACAGGACAAGAGACCTCAAGTTGCACCAGAGGAGGTTTACGTTGGACCTGAGGAACAATTTCTTCCCCTCCAGGCTTGTCAAGGGCTGGCCCAGGCTGCCCAGGGCAGTGGTGGAGTGCCCATCCCTGGAGGGGTTTCAAAGCCAGGGAGATGTGGTGCTGAGGGACATGGTTCAGTGGTGCCCTGGCAGTGCTGGGGGCTGCTCTTGGACTCAATGAGCTGAAAGGTCTCTTCCAACCAAAACGATTCTGTGATTTTAAGAAAAGCGGGGCTTAACTTCTGGGAACACAGAAGATTTCCCAGTGACTCCAGAGGACTTGGGGTGGGTTTTTTTGTCAGAGGTTCAGGAGCAAGCTGATTCGTGCACTGCAGCCAGAAGAGGTTTGACACAGCCTTCGTTAGCATGCGCCAGCTCCTCTCCCAGGGCTGCTTCCCAGAAGATCCCCAGTGCTGTGTCATTTTTCACTTCAGGTGCTAAGAATATCTGTGTGTTACTAAAAAATACCAACTAGCTTTATAGAGAACTTATCAACAAAGTGCTCGACAAATCTTAATTAAAGCTGATTCACCTGCCTCATGAGTGCAAGTGGAACGTTATTTCCCTTTCCTTGCCAAGGAAGAGCAGACAGAGAGAGGGCTTAGGGGTGCTGTAGCATTTTCAGGTGTCTCACTGCTCAGGCTAAAGATTCTCAAGCGTGAAAAAGAAGATGGTGGCAGCAGCAGCACCAGTCTTGTGTTGCTTTAGGGCATGAGGCCAGCAGTGTGGGTACAAGGGCCGTTCTGACAGCTCCATAGGAATGGTCAGTTTCCAGCTTATTTCTTTAAAAGGAACATATTTGTGTCCCTTCATAACCAGAGCATACGTGGTCGCACAGAGGGCAGACCCCAGGAACTCACAGATGTGAATTTTGGATGTTTCCACCACAGAACTGCCTTGGAGGCTGCTGAAAAACCCCAGCGAGAGCCAGGCTAGGCATCGTAAGGCAAAGCTGGGAGAAAGAAAAAAAAGCAGTGCATCCTTTAATAAGGCTACTCCCAGAGCACAGGTGAACTCAAGAGGATCTGAGAGAGCAGACACACTGCAGCAGCTGGCTGGGTGAGCAACAGGGTGTGCCACCAGCTTCTCAGCTGCACAGACTTATCAGCACTTTGAAGGTTTCTCACCAAGGCTGAAAGCTGGAGCAGCCTCCCCAAGCAGGCAGCTCCACCAACAGCAACGCCTGTGTTGATTACACTCCTTTGGCAAGCAAATTCAACCGTATCAGTGAAGTCATACTTTCTGCCTCTAAGCCATGTTTGTACTAGGTCAGTTCCATCAGCAAAACACTGTAAAATCATTAACTTGCCCGTAAGAAACTGTGTCTCCAGAAGTTGCTAGTGTAAACCCAGGCCATCTTGAGAGGTGAGTGGTGTTGATTATTTGTCAAAGATTACTCCTCTTGCGAGCATTAGTCAGCCACTGAAGTTAAACATGTAAAGGCAATATTCCAAAGAGTGTTTATATACAAAATCTCATCTGCTCAGTTTTCCCTCCCTGGCTTTGTGCATCACTGTTTCTCCAGCAAGAAAGCCACATGCAAGCTTGTGCCAAAATAATTCGAAGTTTTAAAATTCAGGCCTCGCATTACCAAGCACATATCCTAAAGAAAAACCCATTTTCATGTCCCGGAGCTACACCAGCAGTACCAGGACACTTCAGTTCCAGAGCTGCCCAGGTGCAAAGGGGCCCCGAGGTCTCCCAGGCCACCCTCGTGCTCACAGCAGAGCCCCAGCTGCTCCTGTCCGGCTGAACCTGGGTTTACACCCCTCGGAGCGAGGGACCCGTGTCCGCCGGGCACCCCACCCCGCACCTGCGGGCAGGCGCCGGCCCCAGGGCCCCGGTTGTCTTTTCTAGAACAGAGCAGCGCAGGCAGCTGCCCTCCCCTGCCGGCCCGGATCGAGCCAGGCCGCACCCCCCGGGCCGAGGCCAAACGCCGCTCCCCCGCCTACAGAAGCGGCTCCCCGGGCGCTGCGCCCTCCGGGCCCGGTCCGGGCCCCGCTCTGCGGGGACAGCGGGGAGCGGCAGCGCCCCTCCGGCCCGGCCTCACCGCCGACTCCCCTCGAACGAGGGTACCGGCGGGACCCGCTCCGGCGCGGGAGGCGGCGGCTCAGCCCCGCGGGGCCCGTGCGCAGCCCCAGCCCCTTCCCCCTGCCCCGAGCGAAGGCCCAGGGCCGGGCCCGCGCCCAGGCCGGGGGCGTCCCGGCAGCGCCCCCCGCCCCCGCCACTCACCGCTCCGCACTGCGCACGCGCCGCCCGGCCCCGCCCCCCGGCCCCGCCTCCCACGGCCCCGCGCTGGGGCGGCGGGACGGGGCCTCTGCGGGTGGGTTGGTGCCACCCCCCTGGTGCTTCCAGCAGGGTCACCCAGAGCAGGGGGCTCCGCATCGCAGTGGCCACGCAGGGGTTTTTGCCTCTCGGGGCAGCCTGGGCCAGGCTCCAAAACCCTCCCAGCAGAGAAGCTTCTCCTCCTGCCCAGATGGAACCTCCTGGGTTCCAGTTTGTGCCCATTGCCCCTTGTGCTGTCGCTGGGCCTCACTGACAAGAGTCTGGCCCTATCCTCTTGCCCCCCAGGGGTCCTTTAGCTCTTGCTCAGCATTGATCAGATTCCCTCTCAGAAATCCTCAGAGAAGCAATTTCTGGGTCAAAAAGAGCTGGGCAAGCTGAGGCCGTTGGCCCCTCAGGCTCCCCTCTGGCCCCCTGCTCCGCAGCTGACTTTTCCAACCAGCCTTCATCAGGTGGAACCACACTGTGATCTGCTCCCAACTTGATGCTCAAAGCTTGTAGCATAAAATAGACCAAAATTTATTTACAAGCTAAACATATACATTTGTCTGTGCATCTTAATATATGGGCTGGTTTTTAACACTCATTGACAGATTGCACTTTGGGGGAGGAACATATGTGTTTTGGAGAGGCTCTGAACAGCCCAGGGAATGCAGACTCTTAAGACAATTACATTAATAGCAGGAGAGAAAAACCGAATCATATAAAAGCAGTTAATAATCGTATCTAGAAACCAGCTCTACAGCTTCTCAGTTCCATTAACCCTTGCACAGCACTGGAAGCAGCACCCGAGAGCTCACTGAGCTTGTTTAGATGTCAGAGGCGTATGAAAACTAGAATAGAATTCTGCTGTTTATTAGCGGTACTTAAGAGGCTGAAATGCTTGAAAACATAATAAATCTAGAAAAACTGTCCCGAGATCTATTTATCTAATTCCGATCAGCGTTTTGGTAACGTGACGGCAATAACCTTGATACAGTAAATTACAAGGCAATGGAGAGAAATAAAACTATAATGCAAGGCTGCCAAGGCCTGGCTCTCCAATCCGAGATGCAGTTTCCAGCATTAGCCGGCTGCTCTCCCTTCTAACGGGCACGTTGCAGAAACAGCCAGCACGGCACGGACCCGCGCAGGCGCTCCCTCGCCCATACTGGATGGTACTGGTGAGCGTAAACCACCCTGAAATTCGAAAAATTTCAATAAGACAGCAAAATTATACCGTGTAGCTCTAGTTGTCACAAATCCCGTACGGTCTAAATTGCAGCCTGAGCAAACAGTGTTTGCCGGTGCCTTGGAAGCCCAAGGCGGGATGCGGAGCAATTATGAGAAATGAGCACAAAGCTGATTTGCATCTGAAAGCCGGGGAGGGGGAGCGGGAGCCCACTCCATTCACAGCACCACAATACGCCAGCTGGTAAAAGCAACTTTATTAGTGTCCCGCAGCAAAATACATTAGTAATTTGTAACCAGGCATTAAAATTCCCATCCGGTGTCATACAGAAGGAAACGGCCGCCTCCAGGGTTGCGTGTTTTATTGGATTTGCTCTGGGTGCTCCCCCGGCAGAGATGTTTGTGAAACCCCCTCAGAGAAGGCACCCATAAACCAGGCCTGCGTGGGACCCACCTGTTGGGCGAGCGGCTCGAAGGCAGCCCAGAAAAAGCAGCGCCACATAACCAACACACAGCCACAAACCCAGACCAGGGGGTCTCGTTTTTCCAGGTGTTTCCCAGTTGTAGTCACCATGCCTATGGTATTTCCAGACTCCTCTGAGCATACAGAGCTTGTTCCCTCTCCAACCCAACAGCAGGTATAACTAATACATATGATACTTACAATTCAGTCCTTTTTTTTTTTCCCGAGTGAAAAGATCTAATTTTCCTCTCTTGATCACAATGAAAACCGGTAGCAAGACTCAACTGTTAGTGTTAACCATTAGTGTTACTGTAAAATCCTCTTTGGTTATAGAATATTTTATTTAAAGCAAGATTATACAAAACAATTCTCAGCTGGAAATACACCCCTGAAATCTAAAAGCAATCTAAAGTAGCACACTTCCACAGGCTGAAGCTCTATCAATAGGGCTTAGAAATCTGAGTATTTCCCCACATAATCTAAACAAAGTTATCAAAATTATATTAAGTCAATACATTTTGAGGAATAGTAAACTTCTGAAAAATCCATAGAATATTAAAAGTAGAGTTCTGGAAGTAGCAGTAGTGGGCTAGAGGAAAAAATAACCGAGACAGAGACCTCTCTTTAAATACTCTCCATCGCCTTGAACTCACTAAGAGCCTGCACTGGGTTAACATGTTTCTTCTGGGATGCTCTCTTGATTTTTGTTTGGGTTTCGTCTTGTTTCTCCCTCTTGACCAAGGGTTTCTTCTCCGGCGCCTTCATCTTCCAAGAGACAGCGGGGAGATTGAGGGAGGCCATGCCCTGGGACTTCTGGTATTTGGTGGACGCCACGTAGGAAGCCTTCACGGTTTGCACCACAGCATTCATCAGGTTCTTGGCTGCTTGGATGAGAGACATGGCGCTGTCCACCTGCCAAACGGTAACGCCCAAGTGTTACACACCACGAAACCCCCACAAATACAGCACTGCAGAGAACGTGCCAGCCCTGGGCTGTAAAAGCACTCCAACCCCGATGACTCTGGGATTGCTTTTGAAATCTGAGGTTCCAAATTCAAGGCAGTGGTTTTCTTTGGACACTAAGTGGTACAAACCTGGCATGTGCCACCAACACAACATTTGCCTGTGATCTTTGCCTTTCCCAGCAATCGAGAAGGTTTTTTTCTGCCCTTGGCTTTTGGGACTACACTGTGTTTGTGGCACAAGGGTTTGGTAGTGGGGCGGCCACAGGGGTGGCTTCTATGAGAAGCTGCTGGAAGCTACCCCATGTCCAATGGAGCCAATGGCACTGGCTCCAAGACAGACCCACCACTGGCCAAGGCCAAGCCCACCAGGTGGGTCCACGGTGGAGCAGATTCACCTGCAGCCCATGGAGGAACCCACACTGGAGCAGGTGCATGACCAAAGGCAGTGGTGACCCCATGGGAAGACCACATGGGAGCAGGCTCCTGGCAGGACCTGGGACCCTTCATTGTGTCTTCTCTCCCCTGCTCAGCTGAGGATGGGAGTGACAGTGGCTTTGTTGGGCCCCTGGTGTCCAGCCAGGGCCAGCACACTACGGTGGCTGAGATTTAACAGCAGCTTATTCTCTAATGAAATTAATAAAGCTGTAGTCATATCTTATCACCCTGGAATAAATATTTAAATCACCCTGGAATGTTCAGCTGTATTGGAAAGAAAAGAACCCAGCTGCATCTCCAGCCAGGCCTGGAGCCCTTTCCCAGGCAATTCCTGATTTATAGGAGCCTTAAAATGAGGAAAAAAATAAAGTATTAGCCAAAGCTTTAGTGCACAGCAGAGATGAAGAGCCCAAAATGGGTCAGAGTAGAAGAAAGGGAAGGACCACTGAGGTGACCTCAGCTGGGATGCCACTTCTCTGGGTGCCAGTGCCCTGCTCTGGGTGGGACCCCCAGCTTGTGAATGCCAAATGATCTGGGGCAGGGATTTGGTCTCGGTCCGTGTTTCAGCACCTCTGCCTGGCTCACACAAGAGCTCAGCTGCCTTCACACACTTCAATTCCTGTGTTAGAAACATCTCAGGATGTTGAAGCCATTGCTTGTCCAGCAGCAAACGCAGTTGCTTTTCTTATGGCTCTGGTTCCTTCCTCTCCATCACGCTGTGTTCTGAGAACCACACCAGCAGGTTGGATCTGCACCCTGCTGCAAACCAGCATCACCCACTCCCCTTATCCCAGTCATGACACAGGGAAACGCTTTAGCTGAATTTGACTATTTCCATGACTCTTCAGAGCAGGAAGAATTGTATTAAATGCAAGGAAAGCAAGGAGGCACTTTTCTCAATGAATTATCAGGTGCCTTAGGGTACAAGCTCTTACTGCCTCGGTCGGGGCTCTGCTTTTGCAGAATTCCTGCGGTATATGGATGGGGCAGGATGTTAACCCTGAGGAGAATTTTCCTTTTAGGCAGGCGAAGTCCCTGGACTGGCAGAGGTCTTCATCTGATAAGCTGATGGAGGTTTAACGCTACTACTGGCAACATGTAGCCCCAGTGGACAGACTGGCAGAGAGAAACCCAGGAGGTGAGGCTACAGATGCCAGCCTGTTCATATAACTAACATAGGGCAGAAGGGCATGCAGGTTCTGAAGACACTAAATAAGTGCAGCGAAGCCCTGGAGTAGGTGCTGTTGTGTAAGAACACATCTGCTTCCCTGACAGCACCATGTCTTCGGCCCCCTGGCAAACGGGGGCGTGCAATGGAGCAGCGCACTGCAGCTCACCACAGCTCACCACAGCTCACCGCAGCGCACCGCAGCTCACCGCAGCGCACCGCAGCGCACCGCAGCGCACCGCAGCTCACCACAGCTCACCACAGCGCACCGCAGCTCACCGCTCACTCTGCCGCGCTGGAACCCGAGCGCGTGTGCCTGGCAGTGGCTGGAGGCGCAGCAGAGAAGCCTTTCTCCCTGGGAAAGGTGCTACGCTGATGCCAAGTGTGGGCCATCATCAGCCGTTTCTGTCCCTTCTTCAAACCTCCTCCCTCAGTCATGAGGGAAGAAGAAGCAGCCAGAAGAAATAAAGAATCTAGCTCCACTTCCCTCCCCACAAATACCTGTCATCATACAGATTCCTCTTCAGAGGAAGCACTCCATGAACTACAGTGACAAAGTGATTTGCTAAGCACCGGCTGGAATAAGGAAGCAGGGCGGGCTACGGCAGCCCTCAGCTGTCAGAAACCAGAGCAGCCACTGGAAAGCCCTGCGCTCCTTGGGGCACAGCCATTCTGAAAGATTAACATCTCTGGAGCATTGCAGGACCCCAGCATGTTCCAAGGCTGTGCAGAGGCACAGGGGAGGTTTAACTGTGCTGATTAAAGGGATTTCCCCTCACTAAGAGTGGAAAACAGTCTGGAAAACGAGTAGGTTACACAAAGGTGAAGTGAATGTGTCTGAACACTGTAGAGTAAGGAAAAGTAAAGGCTGTATTTTCCCCCCTTTCAAATAATCAGCATTTGAACAACAGCGCAGCACAGGCAGTATTGTAAACTTTGTTTACATTAAAACTTTGACTTAATGCTCTAAAATCTCTTCTCTATATTCTATAATGTTTAGCATAACAGCTTAGCTTGGAATAGCTGTTATCATTGGAAAGAAAAAAAGAACAGAGGAACCACGTGTGCTGCAGCTCATACGTACCCCAGACACGACCAGCTCCCCGCCGAGGTTCTGGACTTCAGCCTTCACCTTGCTGCAGATGTTCAGCTGATGGCAGTACAGGGCGATGCGCTGCAGGTAGGCCAGGAGGTCCTGCTTGCACGCAGAATCAGGGCACTGCAAAAACAAAGGTCCAGTTTTACTCTGCAGTCAGGAAAACTGGCACAGAAATCGTTTAGGGAGAAACCAGAGAACCCCGTCCTGTAACAGTAAACATGTTCCAGAGCTCGTTCCCCTTTCTGCTGAGCTTTCATTTTCAAAAGACAACTGAGCAAACCAAGAGCAGAACTAAATACATAACAAAAACCAGAAGCAATAAACACAGAACACAGGGACAAAATCACTGGGGCTCCTCTCAGCTGCACGGCTGCCCTTGAGCATCCTGCAAAGAGGAGGAGGAGGACGACAAGGGCTCCCTAACCTTTCCAGAGCAGGTTTATTAACTATTAAAGTCCTTCCTGCCCCCTGTACAGGACTCAGCAGCAATGATGTGACATCTGAGATATCAAGTTGCCTCAATTCTCAATCTTCAGTAAGTTAAGGTAGGAAATGATAAACCCGACAGTTACTCAATTATATCCAGCAAAGTAGATATTTTCCTGCCTTCCGCTCCCAGTCTTAGCAGTGTGGAAACTCGATTCCTCATCAGGCATGAAATAAAATTTGTGAAGTGCTTGCTGAAGCACTCATCCGTGAGATCAAAGTAACTTCTTCAGCTCTGCAATTGACAGGCTGCATAGGTACCAGGGACGGCAGCGCAGTTCGGAAAGCTGCTTTCTCGGACAGAGCCATCCCTCGCTTGGCAGAGCCGAGCGGCGAGATGATTAATGAGCCAGGCTCACGATGGATTTCAAAACAAGAGGAGCCCTGCTGAGGGGCAGCCACCATCCAGAATGGGATCAGCAAGCAGAAGATTTAATATCCTTATCAATGGTCTGGATGAGGAGATTGATTTTGCAGATGCCACTAAGTTGGGTGGGAGTGTTGATCTGCTTGAGGGTTGGGATGGTCTGGTCTACAAAGGGATCTGTCCAGGCTGGATCAACGGGCTGAGGACAATGGGCTGAGGTTGAACACGGATCCTGAACTGGGGTGACAACAACCCCCTGCATACTCCAGAATGAGGCAGAGCAGATGGAAAGTGCCTGGTGGAAAAGGACGTGGGGGGGGCTGGTTGAGAACCAGATGAAGATGATACAGTGTGTGCCCAGGTGGGCACAAGTCTGGTGAGGAGTAGCTGAGGGACCTGGAGTTGTTCAGCCTGGAGGAAAGGAGGCTCAAGGGAGACCTTCTTGCTCTCAACAACTCCTTGACAAGAGGTTGGAGCCAGGTGGGGTCGGTCTCTTCTCCCAAGGAACAAGCAACAGGTCAAGAGGAAACTGTCTCAAGTTGCACCAGGGGAGGTTTAGGTTGGAGCTGAGGAGCAATTTCTTTGCTGCAAGAGTTGTCAAGGGCAGTCTCAGGTTGCCCAGGGCAGTGATTGAATCACCATCCCTGGATGTGTTTAAAAGTCATGCAGATGTGGTGCTGAGGGACATAGTTTAGAGGTGGACTTGGTAGTGCAAGATTAATATCTGGACTCGATGACCTTACATTTCTTTTCCAACCTAAATGATTCTATGACTAAAAGGCTACAGGAAGCCTTTGACTACTCATATCTGTCCTGCAGACTGACAGAAATAAACACATTTCTTTTTCCCAGGGCCAGAACAAGTGAGTTTTCTCAGCCAGAGTGGTACCTCAGCCCAGCAGAGCTAAACTTGCTGTGCTGCATGCTGCACACAGAGCTGTCTCTGCTGAGCTGTGACCTGAGGCAGTGCACACACTTACACGATGCACAACAACAGACGGGGTTTTTGGCAAGCTGGGACAAGCACGTCCAGCTGTGTAACGCAGGCTGTGGAGATCTGGGTGGCTTTACGGGCACCTGACCCGTGTGACCATAAAGTAACAGAAATCATCTTGCCAGGAATGGTAATGGAACACCCGAAGTATCCGCAGCTCTTACGTCGGCAACGTCGCTTCCATCAACGAAGTGGAAAAAGTGAAGAACGAAACAGCAAAGTTTGCAGGTTAATTTTTAAGCTAATCAACGTTAGTCAGCAGTGTAAGATGTTTTAGAGGAAATCCACAAATAGCATTGGCCAAAGGGCTAATGAAAAGCTGAAATTACCATTTTGGAAAATGCTCTCCACCTCCCAAGCAGCTCATCTAACACAGCGAGCGAGCAACCCAGCAGCAGCTTGACTTGAATGTGACAAATGCACAATACAGCACGTCAGAAGGACGGCGAGACAATTCACCGTGCTTTATGGCTTCTGAGTTTATGGAAACCATCTAAGGACAGACACTCTAAATGAAAGAGGCTGCTGCATGTTTACCGAAGGTTGAAGAAGGCAGGAAAACATTAGCAGGGAAAGCAGTGGACTAGGAAATATTCTTTGGTTGTACATGTCGATACGAGTTGGAAAACCATGTCCTGTGGTATGTGTGGTTATTTTGATGAGCAGAATAGAGAACGCAGTTCAAAGACAGATGACGTTTAAATAGATACGTAACGTAAGATACAAAAGAACATCACCAAAAGGTACTGTGGATGCCTGTATGTCCTTTCCTACATAGGAACACTCAGATTACAACTAAAAACCTCAAAAGGCAACAATTTCAACACTGATTAAGAAAGTTATCATTATTGTATTAACCTACAACAGCCACAGCCACAAAACACCCCATCTGCAGAGTTAGGGGAGGATTCCCACCACATGGCCACAGCAGAGAGCTGCCCTGTGGACAGAAACAAACGTGCTTTGGGGGACATGCCCACCCCCACAAAATAAGATGGTGCCACAGACTCAGTGGTGGTGGTTGGCAAAAGCTAAGTCAGCTGCTCCAGTCAACCCAGTCAAACCCAGGATCCATCCTGGACACAGCAAACACACATGTACATTCCCTTCCTACCAATCCAGCTGAGCCTGCAGAGAAACAGAGTCACCTTTTTGTCCCTTTCTGCAGAGAAAAGAATCAGGGAAAGAAAGAAGAGCTCTCCTGCAGTGTGTGCTGGTTAAGACAAGCACACAACCCCCATTCCCACGTGTCTGTGAGGTGTGAGCCAGCAACCAGAGACTTTTCTTCCTCCGCTGGTATCTCCAGTTTCGGGTTAAAGGCTGCTGCAGTGCTAATTGACATGCAAGGCCCCCTCCCAGCCCGCCTGACAGCCGGGCTCAGCACTGCTTGGGCCAAGGAGCTGCAAGGGGGCAGTTCGGGCACACTCGCCATGGCAGGATGGGCATGTGGCAGTGCGTGCCAGCGGCTGCCGCCCAGCACAGCCCTCAGCCTGCACCCGGAGCACATCCCCGGGCCAGTGTCCGTAGCAGGGTGACCAGCCTTGACAGCAAGAGGCTGCTGGAGCCTTTTACTGGGGACTGGGGCAATCCCTGTGCTTGAAATCCCATTTAGTTTAATAACTGGATCCTGATGTAACCTCGGCTTCCCACCACTATCCAAGAAAGCAACAGGATTTTCCTTTTGCTTTGTGTTTCAACAGTGAAGAACAGTAACACGGACAATTATTGTCTTGCTGCAAACAGGTTTTTGTCCTATGCCCCCCCAAACAACAGGAGGACCGCTGCTCCCAGTGAATGATGGAACACCTTTGGGAAAACCCACTGGCTGATGCCGAGACGCTTTGCACAGATGTGAAATACTCAGGCTAACAGCTTTTCTGGCTTCAAAGGAGACATGCTGTAAAACTGCCTGACGGCAGGAGGTCAGAGTTCCTGACACACTGATGCGAGGGGTCACGATTTGCCCGGCATCACCCGGCCAACAGGACATAAAACCCCTTCCATTCATTAGAAGGCCGTCTGCGGCGCAGGAAGGCGTCAGCGCTCCGCTGAAATGGCTGCGTTGCACAGCCTCTGGAACTGCCAGATAGTTCTACACTAATAAGTTTCTAAAGAGTCTGTGAGCACAGCTAATGAAAAATGCAAGCTGAAAGGATTATGAGAGTATGGAGTGAGGGAAAAAAAAGCTATATTCTTGTCAAAATGACTAACTGTACAGTCCTGCTCATATTTATCTTCAAACACGTGCTTAATCTTTTACATTTTTAAGGGCCTTACTTCCACTAAAAGGAGCCACTTAGTTTTCTTCTCTGTTTTGAAATGGCTTGCAGAAAACAGTATACTCAGGTCACTACTTGCCTTGCTCAAAGTTTGCATAAAACATGTGAATTAAAAAAAAAAAAAAAAAAAAAAGCATTGTAAACCTTCAGTTCAAGATCCCCCGAGATCTGTAACATAAACTGCTCCTTGCTTCATTTACCCACAGCAGCAGGTAGATTCTGATTCTTCCAGAAATCTGGTTGTCAAAATGTTACAGCAAGGAGACCCATTTTAAAAGATGTTATCTCCCCATTGAACATTTCTCACTGCATCATTAATAATACAGGGTGACATACAACATCCTCTGGATGAAGCATTTCAAGAGAGATCTGCATTACAAAGATTTGCTTGCAAAAGTGACACAGTTTTTATTTAAACTTTGCATTATGAAATTACATTCTGAGAAGGACTGAAAAGCAAGCAACAGCTGGACAAAACAAAGTTTAGTCCATGATCTCAGACTTCACCTACCTGCATTTCAGGGTCTCTCCTGAAGGCAGAATTTTATTACTAATGCTGACGTTTCTCTGCAATTTGGGTGTGGACTGAGCCCAAAGGCGCTTTTGCTTGGCCCAGCCCAGTTTGTGAAGTGGCTTGGGACAGGCAGCTGAACAGCATAAAAACACCAGGCTGGCCACACTCGTTGGATCTTACAGAAATTCTTTTCAAATACTTTGGTACATAGAGCACAACGACATGCACAACAGCCTGGGACAGCAAATACTCGGGTCACTGCTTGTCCTGCTCAAAGTCTTCATCAGCTTTGACTGGACAACAAATGGAAATACCGGAGAGTTTTGACACCTCACCATTCAGTCTATGAGGCATTTGAAAACTGTTAATATTAAAACGATGCCTCAAAAATAATATTAAAGCTTGTGCAACAGGCCCCGTGCAGTAATTAGGGTGTTGCCTACGCAGTCTCGTCATTGCTTTGCAAAGTCCTGGGCTTGTTCTGAGCATGACAGAAGAGCCACGAATTCAGTTTCAGCCCTGCTCAGTCACAGAAACTGGCCTAGATACTATGTGACATGAAGCACTGCTGGCATATTGCTACTTTAAAACAGGAGGTGCTTGATTTAAGCCAAGGAGCTGCTGCTCCTGTTACTGCTGGGCATATTTAGCTGCTTACACTGCTTAGGGTGGCAGGAGAGCAGCTAGAAAGAAAAAGCTAGAAGTTTCCAGCAGTAAATCAGGAAAAGCAGTTAAAACCCCTCCAAACTAAACATGTTTTCTTCTGTTTGTTCATCATGTCTGCAGTACTAAAAGTTCTGCTACAGCTCCTCTGCGCTGGAGGCTTATGAAATGAGTTGTGACTTACGTGGTCAGCAATAGTCCGTCCCAGCTTGTCCATCCTTGACCCAGCCTCTGCGATCTTCTTGGCTGCACTAATCACATCCGATGTATTTTTCAGTGGACCTTTACCTCTGTAAAACAGAACAGAGTCTACCTTCCAGAACCAGAAGACCTGAAGAGTGAACTATATATTGTTTTTCTCATTCTGCTCCACAAAGTATTGGAAGTGATTCCTCAGCTGAACTGCACGACCAGGGTTGCACAGAAATAGGCAGGTGTAACCATTACAGCACCTTCATTTTCAAGACAGTTTCCACATCCAGCCCCTCCCCCTATTCAGATTAAATCTAGGAATAAAAGCATCTTAAATTTTACTGGTTTAAGCAACCTAATGATGATAAGAGATAACATTTGAGAAGACAGATTTGCAATTTTCACAGAACACAACATCAAGTATAAAAAATAGCATTGTATAAAATCTGGTAAATGAATTTCAAAAGGCGTCAACAAACCTCTCTTTCTTTTGCAAATAACCGTACTAGGAAATATTTCTGCAGTACAGCAATATCGAGAAGCCCATAGAATTTAATGTTGTAAAGAACTGAGCAAATATATATATATACACACACACATACATATATATTTTTTTTTTTTCCTTGGGACAAGAATCACCCTTAAGAATGAATGAAAGCAAGCAAGCAAAACAGGCAATAACTGCAGTGTATCTATAGATCAATTCAAACAGTTATTACCACCCAGTCACTGCCTAGTAATGCGTCTCCTGAGTTAATACACAGCCTTTCCTAGGGTAACATTTAGAGGAAATTATAAGAAGTAAGACTCTTAAGAGTACTTGCAAAATATTTCATTGAGAGATCAGCACCCCAGCCAGAGCTGGCAGAAGGTGGTGTGTGCTCAAATTAAAAGGACTCACCTGGTGAAGTCTGTCATTTCCATCATAATCATACACATTTGTTTTGCCAGAACGATTATATCATTACCGCTGTCATCCCATTTTGAGACTTCAGCATCTAATTTACTCTTTTCTTCCTGGAAGCTTGCGACTTGCTCAGCAATCTTGGCTTTTTGCTCTTGAGGGAGCTGAGCCATGATAGCCTGAAAGAGAGAGAGTTTTCTCACATCGCCACTTGTAGAAGACTTTTCAGAACATTTCACTAATAACCAATTTAAGTCATGTAGATGGGCGGATAAAACTTTAATAGCAATCCTCTACCTAGAGGCTTTACAGAACCATTTCCTTCCATTTTGAATCAAAGTTTATGCTTGCTCTTAGGAAAGGATGCCTGGAAAGACAAGCTGACACCTGAAACACGGGCATTTGCATGATAAAACCGTTAAGACTCCAAACAAGTTTGCCACATATTACCATCCCTCAAAGAAAAACTGCATGAAGATGTGGGGCTTGCCTCTTCTATAAAATTTAAGAGTTTTAAAAGGAAGTTCCACTTGTGTGTCTTTCAGTGTTGCACAGAAGAAATATTATGAGTCTCCTTCCTACAAAAAACTAGATGTACTATTTTGAAACATGCATACTGCAGAAAGAGTAAGTGAAAATAAAGAGTATGTGCTTACTCCTGAATAAAATCTATTAGACGAGGTTTACAGCCTGCCTGAGATTCAGTGCCTCTGCCTCCAGAAATACTAGGAGCATTCACACCTCCAGGCACAGGTGAAAAGGAGCCTTCAGGACAAAAAGGCCTCTCGCAGCAGCAGTAGGAGAAGGTAAATGAGCAATGTCTGTATTCAAATAAAAGGGGGGAGAAGGCTACAGGAATAGGGAGTGCTTGTACAAGGAGGGAGAGCAGAAAAAATACTCCGTTAGTTTAATTGCAAAGCCAACGTGGCAGAAGCTTGATAAATAAGGCCTAACTACCTCTTGCCTGACTTGAGGCTGGAAGAGCCTTCACAAAAAATCTTCCATGGCACCTTTCCGAGAGTATAAATTGGTATCGACGCGTCAAATAAAAACAACAGGTAAGGCCTGTTTTTCCCTCAATGTACTGATTTTAAGTTTTCACCTACTAATGATGATATATTGCCTATCAAGGCTTTCCTTTTGAGCAGCCATAGGAAATGCAGTTAGTTTAAATGATTTCATGGTTTTGAGCTCCTCTCAACGTTGTCTTGAGAAACGCTCCGTGGCCAAACACAGTCACATGTGCCAGGAGACACTCTGTGAAACTCCCCTGCCCACACACTTCATACATGACTGTTGAAAGTAACGTTGGTACAACGGAACTACCTGCCCATGCCTCCCTGCAGCAGCTCCCCGTGCTCAATGGCAGTGCCTACCATGTCTGTGATGGCAAAGTATAAAGTAGCTTATCAGTATTACAAGGATTTTGATCTTTCAGAACATCCAAAATAAACCACAGCTGTTTCTCGCGTCCATCGGAGCAACATGATGTATTTCACCAAACCACCTCTGCAGAAGAAACCTGGAAACAAAGAATGATCTGACACCTTCACCCCCACCCCCACAAGATTTAACCTGGATTTTCAAAGCAAGATGAACTGTCTCTTGAAGGCAGGTCACAATTTTATAATGCTCAGATTTCTTCCTTACCCTTGCACTTTGTCCAGCAATGAGCTGATCATCTTCAGTCTGAATACTCGTTCTGCTTCGGACATCAAAATCCTCAGTCTCAAAGTCAGAATCATCTAACTCTTCAGGAGTCTGAGGAAAAAGTAATTCAGTCAGAGTCAAACAACAGATTTTGTGGCTCTAAAAATCAAAAAGAATATTGTTTTTCAAGCAGAGAGAATGGAAATCAGTGAAGGTAAAAATTATTCAATGTTTTCAACAAAAAGGTAAATACAGGGACTGCATCCAGCTTGTGAACACGTGTGATTATAAATGCTTGACTGTTCACGTTAAACACCACAGGGATCCTCAAAATTACACACCAGTAACCAAACAGCTGATATTTGTCAGGACACCAATGCACTCAGGATTTGAAATGCAGAAAATAAGTTTTTGCAAAAACGAACAGTATTTTTGCAACTTGGTTAAATGTAAAAGCTTCACTTGAGCTTCTGAAGCTAAAATTACACACAGCTTTAAGGCCTGGTTCAAAACCACAGACATCGTCTTTAGCACAATTATGAATCAAAGCATCAACTAAATTAACAAATAAAATATATCAAAATTTATTCTTATCCCTCAGGAAAAGCAGCGAAGTTTTAACTAGTAAGGGCCAGCTTTTATGCTGTAGGCTAAACACATCTGACCTAGTTCCTGCTTGCCTAGGATTTATTTTTGCTATTGCCATCCTAGAGCTGGCAAACTTTTTTATAAAGCTTACCAAGTTTAAATGTTTGTCAAATACAACATCTTTGCCTAGAGTGGCACTTCATGACAACTTTGCAGAGCTGGGGCAACAAAGAACGTCACTGATAAATGCAATAAATTGGGATTAACAGATAAAATGAAAATAAAGTCACTGTTCTTCAGATTTCTTTCCTATGATTTGAATTTTACAAACTTGTTTTCCAATGCTCCTGTATCTTGTGATACAGTTAAAATAAAGACAGATATGCAAAATAGCTGCCAAAAAGCAAAGGTGAGTGTGCTGACAACAAAGACCTAGGGTGGTTCAGCTGCCATCTCCTCTCTGTGCTGTGAAGAACAGAATACATCCACAAAATCAGCATGAGGACACATAGTAAGAAGTAGCTCGGTGTATCAATATTTTAAAAATTAAAAAGAAAAAAAAGAAAACAGTTCTGCTGTATCTTTAGAAACTGTTGATGGTTCTCCAGCCCCCTACTCTGCCCATCCACCCCCAAGTCCAGACAACTCAGGGTACACACAGAGTAATTCTGCCTTTCAACCTCTCACTAAGGGCAAAAACTGCCCTGCGGACGATGTGAGATTGCCTGGGGTTCAGG
Organism: Todiramphus chloris collaris; assembly: GCA_025345505.1. Classification (NCBI taxonomy): domain Eukaryota; kingdom Metazoa; phylum Chordata; class Aves; order Coraciiformes; family Alcedinidae; genus Todiramphus; species Todiramphus chloris. The sequence goes on from JANVCC010000040.1 coordinate 9,209,999, forward strand.
GATGATAACCTACAGGTATAGCAAGATACTGGTTTTAAAAATACACTGCATAAACACAAAAATTAGGTGTTGGAGTGATGTTTCCTTCTGGTTCCTGTAGAGAACAAATGCCACCAGACACCGTTTAAGTGAGTCTGCCTGTTTGCCCCATCTGCAGTTAGCAGCACATCCCTGCGAGTGGTCTTCCTTGTGGGCTCCAGCTTGAGACAAAGCCCTGGAGGAGTGGTGGCCTGGTACCTCCACTTGGCCCGCTCTCTTATCCTAAATACATTCTACACCTTGCAGTCCTTTGGACCACAAGCACTAACTAATTTTTTTATAGGCCAGTGCCGTGTCAGCAGCGAGCTGCCGTTAGCTACTGGCAGCTGCAATAAAGCCGCGGCCCCCTGACATCAGAGACGCAGCACAAGGGGAAACATCAGGATTCCTGGCATCGCCAGCTCGGCTAATTACTGCCGATGTGGAATTGGCAGCCGGGCCTCCGTGTCCGGAATAACAAGGGCTGTAGCAGGGGGTGAATCAATTTAGTTTGTCTGCATAGCAGGAAAGCGCTGATATCTTCATCTGCCATTGGCTGTCTATAAATCCTGAGCTTAAGTTTCAAAAAAATGATATGAAGAGCACATACGTGGTTGTCAGCTCTTCTTCTGATCTCCCATCTGATGCTTTGCTTTAAGCAGCAAACATGGAAGACACTATTGCAATGGTTACGATAATCATGTATATTCTGGGCCCCTACGTCCTTAATTTACTCATCACCAAAATGCATCTGCCATGGTTACCGTTCTGAAAGACGAAGACAGCTTCTCTGCAAGGCATTTGTGTTTGAGTCAGAGTACAAGGGAAAAAGAAAGAAGGTATAAAACCCCTACATTTGTTCTTGCTAAGTCTGGCTCCTGCCCATTTTTACCACACTAAGATTCAAGAAATATGCCCATAGGCTGGCCTCAACTAGAGCTTTCTTTTCTGCATCCCTTCAATTGACAGCAGGAGCTCTTCTGCATCTTCCCGGCACCTCTCCTACCAGCCTGATGCTGCCTGACCTACCAGAAGGTAGAGCTTCCAAGTCACGCTCACTGCATCCAAAACACATTAAGCACCGAAGAGACAAAGCCTCCATGAACTGGTCCCTGTTCACCAAGGTTAGCCAATTAACGAATTACATGCTCTAGGAAGTGCAGGGTGAACTCGCCTAAACCTGGCTTTGACTAATTAACATTAATTCTCAACATTTACTTAATAAAGACCCATCAGGTTTTATTTCTCAGCTCTAAAACCATCAAAAAGTATCTTTAGTTAGGAATCCACTTGCTGCTGTTGAGTCAAAGGTCACTGATTTTAGTACATTAACAAGCAAGACTAACCTGATATTACACAAGACATGTGAAGGGTATTTAGCACCACAGCTCTGGCTATCATCGCTGCTCAGATCTGTTTAATGAATGTGAATCCAGCTCTGCTTCTGAAGCACTCCACGGAGTGATTAGCAGCTTTTAAGACTCGGAATGTTAATATGAGCTAAAGGGAAATCTTACGCTGTCTGCTCTCAATAAAACTGATGCTTGTCAGTTCAATCAAGGTGAGGGAAGGCTGCTTTGAGTACGTTATGCTCACCCGGATCATCAGCACCGCTTTCCTGATATCTCGTATGCCATCATACACCAGTCGCGAGGCGTCGATAAATTCGTTTTCATCCATGGGCTGAGCAGGGTCTGAACTCAGGGCTTCCACAGCAGCTTCTACTTGCTCGGTGAACCGCGGCATAACTGGGAGAGGAACACAAATCAACAGTCAGTCCCCACCCCAACGCCACTTTCTGCTACGTGCTCCTGGGGAAGATGGGCATGTGCCTCATTGATAACTACCACTGGAAGCTGTGCACTGCTTCCATTAAATTCAAAACACATGCTACAGAAGGGTACCAATACTGCAGCTCAAGTCTTAGTCTAATTTCTGTTTATGCTGCCACTAGTTGGTTTTTTTCCTGTTAGTGATACATTTGTCACATCCTTCTAGAGGACAAGGAGAAGACACCTGGGCAAGCAGCTAGAAACTATGAGATAAAATGTTGAGCATTTGTTTAATGATCCCTGCAGATGTACATCATTTTTGGAGGAAAAAAAATATATATTACCACCATGAAGCTGAAACACGATACTGGAAGAGGGCAGGTTGTACTGCTGTACTTCAGTGACTCACTGCACCCCAGGAAGAACATCACAGAACCATTTACAGTCTGTCTGTTTCTTCAGTGTCACCCTTGATTCTTCATTAAAGTAATTAAAGCAAAAACAACAACTAACAATTGACAGAGCACTCACTGAAGCAACCAGCAGCACTCCTTCCCCTAGATGGATGTTACCAGCTAGTTTGCAGGAAACACCCTTATTTATTAAGTGTAGGGACTACACCCTACCTACAACATTTCTTTACCTGTTATAAAGACATTTTACAAAATTTACCCTAAATTATTATCCAAAATTTATTCTGCTGGGCCAATGTAACAGAAATCTTCTTTCTGTATCCTGAACACTTGCAGAGCCTGGTACAAAAGATCAGCCTAACTTTCAAGCCCTGCCTCACCATCTGGGACTCATTCCCCAGTGTTTTAGCTTCCTACAGCTCAGGCAACGAGAGCGAGCGCAGGGAGACCTTGTGCGCTCAACACAACAAAATTACATCTCTCATTTTGTGACAGCTCTGCAAATAATTCCCACTAATTTACAACATGTAAATGGAGTCTTTAATAGATTTCACAGGTACACGAGTAGCCGGTTGCCATCGCTTGTAAGCAACAGGAATTTAGGGGGCTTGAGGGGAACCAGCTCCTACCTGTGTTGGACAGTAACTTTGTCGCTTCCAACACCTTCTCCGTGTAGACGCCGGGTTCGTAGTTATCCATTTCTGAAGTGACAACGTGAATGACTCGAGCAGCACGTCCTCGAATCGCGCCAGCTGTGCGGTCTAAGCCATCAACATCTTTTTCTTGGAGAGCAATGACGCATTTGTTTACATCTTCTAAAATATGATTCTCTGGTGGTAAAAGAAGGAGGATTTAGATGGTAATGTCTTCTTTTCTGCTGCTGTCGTCAGCACTGCAATTTCTCAGTTTGTGACCTCTGCTATAAACCTCCAGCAAGATGCTACAAAGCATTAATTTTTAAGCCTGCTACAACCAGCAAACCGCTGCCCTTACAAACTAGGCTTCAAAGAAAACATCAGGCCATCCACCTGCTGGCATCCACACTTCTTGCCCCTGTTTGGACTCGATTTTACCAACAGGAAAGCTGAATTCAGTGGAATTCTCCCCTAACGTGCTTCTGCTGCTTTCCATATCCCTCCCCAGGACTGCCAAGGCTCTTATTCCAAATATTTGCAAGCCACTCCCCCGCCATTCCACGTGCACAGGGTGATGAGGCACCCTCCCCGGCACCACACCCCATCCACACGCAATGCTCTAGCAAGACCGGGGCACTTGTTGCACATTTCTAGATTCCTACGCAGTGTTTTCCTATAACCACACACATACCATCACAGAATATTAAACTGTTAGTCCTCCATTCAATTTTAAGACACTCAGCATGTCAGGTGATGTATGTAGAAAGCGTTCCAGCAATAGAGTGCTCATTGCCTCTTCGGAAAACAAAAAAATAAAGCCGAGACCTCTGTTTGTCATGTATTTGTAGAATATACATTTTCTTTTTTTTATACAGACATAATTTCCCCCATTTATCAAGTCCAAGAAGCTCAAAATGAGTAAAACCCCATAAGAGATTTCTGAAGAGGTTGGAATCCTTGCTTGGGGAAACCTACTCAAAAGTTCTTCCAAACAACAACCGTAACCACGCTTTGATCTTGCCAACCAGCATCAGCATTTGGGCTGCTTGGTAAGAAACCAACTTGGAAGCATTTCTGCTCTGTCACTTAAAATAGTTCCCAGCGTTACTTACCATCAACTTAATCATGCTACGCTGCCAATCCATGCCACTGAAGTGGCTTTTATTCCCTACGCAGGTAGTAAAAGAGCCATTTTGCAAGAGTTTGTAGAGCTGAGCAGCACATGGAGTGGACTGATGGAGGAGTGTATGAAATGGCTGAAAGGATGGCTGCTGGAAGCAGTATTCTTAATTTCCATAAAATTAACAGAGCCAGGTGCAATATTGAGAGACTTCTGTAAGCAACCCAGACAAAAAATACACTTGTGAAATACCTCCGAAGCAACTCAGCCTGAACAAGGTTCAGCCGGGGGCAGGATGTGGCCCTCAGAGAGAGAAGTGCAGGTTCATTAGTGATTTGACAAGTCACTGAGCAGGCAGCCAAGGTCCAAGAGCTGCAACGAGGTGCACACTGAGCTTTGGAATTTAAAGCAAGAGACAGACATCCCCGCAAGTTGCAACAGTGGAAAAAAAAAGAAAAAGCATCGGCGCCAGGCCAAAACACAGCCTGGTTAGTGCTTGAATTCCTTAATGGATAAATTAAGCCACAGACCATTTAAAAGCCTCTTTGGATTATAGGAACGTTAATGAAAGGCACGGACAAAATGAAGATGAATATTTAAATGCCTTCTGATAGTTTAACGTCTTTTGCAGATGTGAAGTGGCCGGAAAGACACTTCTAGGGAAGATAACCCTGCCACGGGCCAGTCTGCCCGGGCCCCAGGGTGCATCCCCGCCAGCGGTACCCTCCAGTCGGGTGATAACAAACCAGGTCTGACGCTGTTCCGTGCGCCTGCGTACACACACGCTGCTACCTGCCCTACTGCCACACGGACCCCACGTGCTGGGCACCGAATGCCATCTGCTGAGGCCAGGCTGGCAGAGCACAAGAAACGCTGACGCACGGGTCCGGCACCAGCACCTTCGGGGCCGCGGAACCGCCAGCCTGTGCCGAAACCAGCAGCCCTCCTGCTGCCAGGAGGCAGGAAAACCTCCCAGCAACAGGCTATCGCAGCACAGACAACGCAGGATGCCAACAGCAAAGGCACCTTGTCCTACCCAACTAACCACATGGAACAAAAGGGGGTCATTTGGTAATGAAGTAAGAGGAAAGAGCTTTTTCCAATAAAAATGATTTTTAGAGTCAAGAAGGAAATAGATAAAACTGTGAAAAGCTAACAGAATTAAGAGTCCCCCGTGACTGTCAATCCTCAACCTACCCCCTCCAAAAACCTTCCACCTCCCCACTAAAGGGATTAAGGAATCCTTTTCCAAACATCCCAATAATTCTGCAAGGGAGTCTGGGGGCTCCAGGAGATCACAACCTAACAGCAACAGTCAGGAGGTAAAGCCACAGACACATGAATGTAAGTCACGCTTCTCTGCTGCAGCCCCTGTGGAAGGTCTCAGACAAATTGTCGTGCTGGACCCTCTCTTGACAAGGGACACAGGAGAAACCAGGTTGAGCAGCAGTGCCAGTAGATGTGGTTATGGAATAAACACTTGAGTGTTCCTACACTTGTAAATACAGTATTCATCTTGTAATGAAGAAAGACAATCATCAGGCCCAGGCAATATCCATCTAGAGGCTCTTAAGACAAAACAGCTCCACCATGATGGGCAGTCTCTTGTGTAAAGCTCTGTCAGCCGCAGAGGAACAGAAGGCGGCAAATGGAATGATTTTTTGAGAGGGTTTCAAAGGAGATCCAGGTAATTTCAGAACATTGAAGTTGACAATTACATGGTGCTATCAGCAGCTGCTCTAAGGAACAGAGCGAGTGGGCACACAAACACACCCAGAGTGCTTAAGGAAAGCACTGACAAGAGGCTAAGAATTACAGAAGGTACAGAAGAGCTTTGAAATGAGGAATAATGAAATGGGCAAAGACTCGGCAGTCGAGAGAGACGACTGACTAAGCGTAGGATACAAGTCTGTATATTTACAAGCAGCACGAAGAAAGTCCGTAGGGAAAAAAAACCTCTTCACCATCTTCTGCTACCAACTCAGGGCATCAGATGAAGCAAACAGGTGACAGTGCAAAAATGTGCAGGTTCTTCACACAGAGCACAGCTAAGATGTGAATTCTGCACAGGATGGAGGTGCCAGTGGTTTATAATGGTCAGAAGAGCAACTAACACAAGCTTAAATGAGAAAAATCTGTCAAGGATTGTTCAGTACATAGCACCTCTGATGTTGGAGCTCCCCGAGCTGCAAATCACTGATGGTTGGAAGCGTATAGGAAGGATCTTGAGGCTACAGGACTCCCCCTGCTATTAATCTCCTATGCCCAGACAATTAGCCATTGCCAGACCATTGTCCTAACTCAACAGGGCCCTTCTTGTACTACATCCTTTGTAAACTGTTGTAACCTGCAACACTGTGCATTTCAGTTTTCTTTTTCTAGGATATTGTACTGTTATCTAAACCAAATACCTCTTTCATCAAGCTTTTCCTTGTGGATAATTGATACAATTCAGTAGCATAAGCTGAATAATGAAGCGTATACTTCATGACAGCACAACACATGCTGAGAATGTGTTGGGGGTTTATATATATATATACACACACACACAGAGACATGTACATACACACATACATACATACAAACTTGCAAGAACTCTTAAATTCTGCTTACATCCCAGTTAGTAACTGATACGAACTGACACAAACGTACTAATAACCCCAAGCAGAACCTGGTGTAAATCACACGCGTCATGATTCTATCCAAAGCGATGTTCAGGCTTTTGGAAGACCAAGCAGAATTGTGGCATTTATATGGAAAGCTTTTATCAAAGTTCAACCAAATAATATTTAAAACAATATTAATTGCTTTAGTATTTTTCTAATATCTCTTTGATAACGCAGCACATACAAACAGCTGCTGGGTGCGCTCGAGCATCTGAAGTAGTCTCAAATTCCAGCATATCATTACGGCTGGCAGGCAGCACACACTCAAGGTGAGCTCTCACCTGCCACCACCCCGTCAAAGAACAGTTCCCTCCTTATTGCCAAGCCCTTGAAATCCTTCAGAGACATTCAGCAGTGGGCTAACACCATCACCTGTCTCCTCAAAAGCAGAGCACCCATCTCCTCGAACGTCCTCCACAGGGAAGCAGACCACTCAGTTCCAGTGGCTTGACCCACTGTGAGCCACACCTGTACAGGAAATACAGCCTAAGGCAGCTCTATACAGACCATGCTGGCACAGACTAAATGCTTTTTCTCTTTAAAATGTTGGGTAGGCTTGTGGAGCCATGAACTTCAGCACACAATTCTCTCTAAATATGTTCCCCCCAAAACAGGCTCCTTGCAGCTGAGCCATTTCAGCCGCCGCTGCAACGACCAGCACGCGGACACACGGAGCTGCGACCTGCAACTGCCTGGGCAGCTGATGCTAACTCAGTGCAAAGAAAAACTATTCAGAACCCAGGGAACTGCACTACAACATGCATGATTATACAGGTCACTCATGGTAGAAACACTACTTGGGTTGTGTTTTTGGTTTTTTGTGTGTTTTTTTGTTTTGTTTTGTGTTACTTTTTCTTTTGTTTGCTTTGGGTTTTTTAATAATTAAAAAAAAAATGTCATGGTCTTTTATTTCAGGACCTTAATTTTTCTTCTACATTTTCTAGCTATGTTCACTTAGTACTTCTGACTCTGCAGACCTTCCTGTGAAATCTCTCTTTACAACTGGAATTTTTAGGTCACTCGAGATGCCCAAGTCTGTTCACACCAGGAAAATCAGACCCCCAGTTTGTGGGGGTAGTTTGCGAACGCAGACACAGTTCACTCAGCTGTACCACCGCGTCCTCTGGCTAGAGCAGAATTAGAGGATGAAGAAGTAAAAATACCCCCTTTTTTTCTAGGTCACAGCAGCTAATAGCAGGTCTTTATCAACAATGCTGATAAAACAGATTATCTTGGCAAGCACTTTGCCAAATGGAATTATTAATCTATTATAATGATCTAATCTTTTTTAAAAGCTTTAAAAACTTTACTAAAGCTGCCATGGTTTAAAATATTCACAGAATGTTTTCTGTATGAACAGTTTGATTTTAATTAACTTGTACGACCACGGTTGATATTCGTGTTTGTTTACATAAGCAGAGTCTAAGGTGAATTGAGGGACTGTCTTTTGTGCTAGTTCATAACTTGAACATATTCTGTTCCCCCCACTGTTCCGCTGAGGTTTGTCCACAGCAGCTAGATGGTAATTTAGCGGTACTTCAACTGGCAATTCAGAATCTTGAGACAGAAAGTGTCTTTCACTATGTTTAAGCTGATGTCTGCTGCCGTGTAAATATATACATTTATGCATGCACACGCCGTAAGCACAATGACAGGTTTCTCGAGTACCTGCTGAAATAAACTATCGCTGTTTTCACACTATAAAAATACCTCTTCTCCTCATGCCAAGATCTCCTGCTTTGTTTTCACACCTCGCTCGGTAGAAGATCACACTTGCCAGGTGAAGTGTAACACCACCCCTTCCAAAAACCTGAGAAGACTCCAGAACACGTGTAGAAACCACCCGCTCCCAGGAAGCAGCTCAGTTATGAGAATGATTATTTCTGAGATTGACCCCCTGATTACCTGATACAGCCAGGAAATCATCAATGGAAGTGATGTCATCGACAGCGTCCGTCAGCACGCGGACTTGCTTCTCCCACTGCTCTTTGAAGAGATCCATGTTTTCTTGGGCCAGCTTGCTTTGGGGTTTAGCAGCCAGAGCCAGTGCAGCGTTAATGACCTGCAAAACACCTCGGGATTTTTAAAACATACCCTTAACGAAACAATTACCTTCTGTATGTTTATCCACTGAACTCAAGAGCAAACAAAGCAAGCTTAATAACTTTTCAGGAGCTTGATGTTTAGACAAAAGTGGTTTATTCTGTGGCTCTCCCATCCAACTCACACCTGCTTCCACATTTATTATGGTTAGTTATTAAAAGCAAAACCACTTGGCAAGTATTCGTAAGAGCGAGCTTCACCTCGCTTTAACAGCTCACATTAAAAAGGTGTTGCTTTCTGAGTGCAGGTTGTGGTGTTAAGTATTTTAGACAAGGTGACATTTAATACAGCAGAGGCTGCCTTTCCTAAGCTACCTGCCAGAACCTGAGAAAAAAATGGTCAAAAAAGGATTAATCTTACAAACTCTGAAATAGAAACAATATGCAAATACAGAACGAAAGACAAATTTTCTATTTATCCTCTTTTCTTTCAAACTTTGCTCCATACCTTCCCAGTAACTTACAGTACCTTAAGATTTCTGTTAGGGCTCTGGAAGAGCCAGATTAGCTGGGGAATGGGAGGATACTCTTTGATGCTCCTGAACACTCCGCTACTAATTTCCATCACACTCTACAACTGTAATTTGCTCCAGACCCTCGTTTTTCTAAGCAAAACACATGCTGGGTAACAAAGTTTATGTTGTGCCAACTGACTGGTCAGTTCAATGATCAAAAAAGCCTCTTTGGGTGTGGGACGAGAGCAATCTGAGGAGCCTGCTCCTGTTCTTGCTGCACTATGCTCAAGCAGCATGACCTGGAAACACGCCAGGCATGAGAAACCATCCGCGGTCAGACCGACATGACAATCCTAACCTTGTTTTCAAGCACCTGAGAGTTAGGGCTCATTAACTTACAAGTTCTATGTATAATTTTTCATCTCTATTTTAGGACAAAGCTGCTGAACAAAACAGGCAAGCACCAGCTGTTCCTGCTTTTCCAAAATCTCCTCTACCTGCTTCATTTAAAAGTGTCACAAAGCATTGAAAACAAATATATATAACTCCCTAAACATGGAAACGATGGTGGTGTCAAACATATCACAGTGGCACTGAATGAATCAGGCAGAAAGAGGCTGGCTCACCCAAGGGATGCAAGAAATTAGCAGTGACTGAGGAAAACCCACAGGAGAGCTACAGTGCTCTCCAGGCTCCCCTCCTGCCTCTGGAGAAGGGTCACACATCACAATGAGCTCGATGGGTCTGGTAACACAGGGCAATGGGAGGCAATCTGTTTGGGAGACCTGAGGGGAGGAACCACGCCTGGCCATAACAACAGTGCTCTTGTCCTTCTTTAAGAACGAGGGGTCCTCTGCTGCTTCCCCAAACCACCCACTGTACAGACCACTGTGGGAATGGGGACAGCCCCTCAGGGGGAGCCCTGCTGCCCTCACTCACTGCTGCCCATTGACATCATGGCTCCCAAGTTCTGAAAGCTCCCCAGAAAGCCTGGCAACACCCAAGCAAATGATGCCTAAAAATTTAAAATCAAACAGAAATGGAGGTTTTAGGGAAGGAAGCCTGTCCTCTGCTCAAGAGCCCAGCTTGTTACATCCAGCCACAGCCATTTCTCAACCCAGTGTGATTGATGCAATGAATTATCCACCTGTAAATCAAAATCTACATATCCAAAGTTTTAGGAAGATGAATCTAAATGACTGCACCCTGGGCT